>JALNIO010000424.1:0-26275 GCA_023509875.1 Rugonectria rugulosa
ACTCTTGAAGCAAAATTGCGAATAAGAATACCATATATATACATGTATATACAGTCAAAAACAAACTCTCCAAGTTGCGCCCTTTCAATCAATGCCTGCCCGCCCACCCCTTCTTCCCATCATCTCTATTTAAAAATAAAACTAGTGCAAGCAGGGAACACTTAGATGTATGTCCGCCTCAGGCACTCAATAAGGATATAGATGGAACAATAGAATTCATCTTGGACAAACCTCTCCCAGATTATATATGCGTGCGCGTAAAAATGTGTTGTATGTTGTGTGCGCATACTCGTGCCCGTCCGTATTCAACCAACTCCCTTTTAAACCATAATGCCGTGAAACCTGCTCCCGTGGCGCCAAATGCTTATGCATCAGAGTAGTACTCCTCATTATAATGGTGACCAGGAGGGCTTGTCCAGCTGCCTCCGCCACCCACAACATTCTCTCGCGAGCCCCAGTAGCCACTCTTGCTACGCTTGTCTCGCTCAAACTCTGCCCACCGCTTCATGGTAATCTTGCTGCTGTCAAACTCTCCTTCTGCCTCATGGCCGCCCTTCTTTACATCGCCATCCGTCTTTCGGGTTTCACCCCATGAGAAGTCGTCAAACTTCCAGAACGCGTACGTAGGAAGGACAAAGTTCCAGATCGGAAGAGCAAACAGATAAATCAACATCCATACGAGGTAGGACCAGGAGTGTGCAGTGACGACAACGAGCAGACCGGGTAGACCCAGAATGAGAGCCAGGAGAACCAGGGGGATAATCTGTGGTGGCGAATTGACAATCGAGGTGATGACTGTTTTAGTTATTAGCAATCGTTCATGTCATATGCAAACAATCATTAAGATACTTACCAACATAGAAGGTAAAAGCGATGGCGGCTGGCAACACAAGAGTTCCAGCAAGTTCCACGAAAATAACGAATTGCATACTAAAGCAAAAAGTACCGCAAAGATCACGGACCAGAATCAGCTCCATCAGGTTGTGAATCGTCGAGTTGATCCAGCGACGTCGTTGCGATAGGAGAACCATGAATTCATCAGGCACTGTCGTCTTGCACACGGCTTGAGGAACAAAGACCTGCTTTCGCTTGGGGAAAGTTCGCAGCATCAGCGTCGTCAGGAATCGATCCTCGCCGAGGAGGTACAAGTTCTTCTCATGCAAGGTCTCGACCACGTTCTCCGAGTAGTGCTCGACAATGTCAGGGTTTGCCAGAATAGGAACCCAATAATTCTGAGGTCCCTTGGGCGCCTTGATTCGGTACATGCAGAAACAACCAGGCAAGCAAGTGACACCGCCAAAGACGGACTCGAAGGACTTGGAAAGATGGTGAGACACAAAGTACTCAAACACTTGGATAGCAGTAACCCAGGTGTCACGTTTGTTGGCGATTTTTGTTTCACCACACAGACCCATGATATCGGGATCCTTGACCATTGCGGAAACCATGTGCGTCAAACTGTCGGGGAAGACCTTTGTGTCGGCATCCACCATGAGAATAATCTCGTAGTAGTCAGGCGAGATGCCCGTGACTTTCCAGAGACCGTTGAACATCTCATACTCCAGTTCCGTCATTCGCTCATCGAACATGACCTTCTGCAAGAAAGACATAAGAATAATTTGAGTGTCTCGCTTTCCTCGGTTACCAGGCTTGGACTTCTTTGCTTCTTCGGGAGTTCCAGTCTTGACCACAATCATCATGGGCACACGCTGCTGTCGGTCCGTAGGGATGCGAGATTTGGTGCCATAATCGTAGAAACCGCAATACACCTTGGCCATGTTGTGTCGTTTCGAACCAGTTGCAACAGCAACATAGGAGAACGCCTGAACCTGATCGGGGGGGATAGTGTGATCCTTGAGCATGCCCAAGCAAATGTCGGGAGTAGAAACCTTTTCTCCGTGACCCTTGATGATACCGTCGCAAATAACGACGATAACCTTGTGACTGTTCGGGTAATCAGTCGTAGCAATCGAGTCCAGCGTTGTTCGGATACCCTCCTCGCCCTCTGAATAAGCGGTAATCAGGCACATCGTATGAGCCAGGGGAAAACCAAAGGGCATCCAGTCGGAAGGAGGTTGAGGAACGACGGCATCGTGGATGAAACCAGCAGGGCCGGGTCCATCAGTCGGGGTACCACTTGCATAGGGATCGGACCGAAGGAAACTAGCGCGACTGTCATTGCCCTGCCTGAACATGCCACCCGGTTGCAAGAGGGAACTCGAGGCCCCTTGGCTGGCCATGGTTGTCGGCGCACGCCTCTGAGCAAACTTGTCAGGGGCTCCAACCGTAGAGAACCGAGACGTGGTCGGCAGGAAAGATGAACGCTTGCTTCGATCGGAAGAGCCAACAACAGTGCTGCCAATGTCACCAGGCAGTCGGGCGGGGGCTCGATAAATATCCTCAGACCAGTCCTCAATCTGGCGGTTACGCTTTCGGCGATCAGAGCTCTGCGACGTCTTGGCCGCAGCGTACTTGCGAGAGATGAACCATTGGAATAGCAGGGCGAGAACGAAACGAGCACCCACAACCGAGAGAATCAGAGCAAGGGCACAGTACAGGACAACCTTGGAGGCAATGCAGCCAATGGTCTCAGTATCAATCGATCCGACCTTGATGATTTCTTGGAAACACTGAGCATACTGCTTGTCGTCCGAGGACTGGAACATGCGTGTAACGTCGCGGCCACGAATAGCCTTGTTCACGTCCGAGTCCGTGTTTCTGATTTCCTTCATCCGGTCGGGAATGGAGACCTGACTTGCGTTGAACCATTCGAGAAGCTCGAGATCCAGGACACTACCCGAGTAGACTATGAGGTTTCGCGAACTGTTCTTGACATCATCCCATGTGAAGTAGACGTCCGCTTTGCCGTGAAGATCCTCGTAAAAAGAGTTTCGCGCCTTTGAAGTAGTGTGACAGGCATAACCGAGATAGTAGGGGATAGTCTTGTTGGGCTTGGTCGAGCCGTCCTGGTTAAAAGTGTTGCACGGAAAGTACCAGGCGAGGTCATCGTCGTCGTTGGTAGGGACATCAGAGCCGTCTGCGAGAGTAATCAGACCCTTGCACTTGCCATTGACATTCTGGAACAAAAAGCTGCCATCCTGTCCTCCATGCTTCTCGGAAAGATCGTATAGAACGTTGGCGCCCAACCCATCAGAATTCAAAGGAATTCCCTCGGCCGCGGGGTGGTGTGAGGTCGAAAGATCATAAGCAACACCGTGGAAGATCATGTAACCTGAGTCAACCTTGTTCACGCGCAACCGTTCAGGAGAGGTGCTGCAAACAGTTGCAGTGAAACCGAACGTAATAAAACCAATAAAGGCCATGATCATCAGGATGATACTGATCAGACCCATCTTCTCCCGCCAAGCGCGCTGCTGGGCGCGAGTTGGCATCCCACAGCATTTCATGATGAAGCTGGGGGCCCAGAAGGTGATGACGGCACAGTAGACGTTCCAGAAGCTCGGAGGACGGAGCTGTTGCTCCTCTACAACCTTGGTCTTGCTCTTGCGCTTCCCCTTCTTGGCTATCTTGCCGGACTTTGATCGATGGGGATGCGAGTTGGCGCGAGCTCTTCCCTTTTCCTGATCGCCGCCGGTATGGCGACGAGAACGACGCGGCGGTGAGTCGTCGGAGCCATTGTCCTTGAGGTTTGAGCCTGATCTTTCCGTGGAACCTTCCAGGTCCTCGAGGATTTGGTCGTTTCCGGTCGAAGACGGCTGAACGTTCATGTGGGCGGCATGTTTGTGGTAGTGGTAATTGCGGTGGTCCTTGTCTATTCTATTTCTTTCGGGACGAATCAGGCTCTTCTTTCGGGATGGCTGTGCGGAGCCGCTGCCGTGTCGGGAGTGGCCTGGCGGGCTGGTTGGCGACAGAGGCATACTCTCTGTATTGGAATTAGGACCGATGGTGTCAGCGAAGGAAGAGGCAGAGGCAGATTTCCCACGTGAATGTTGTCCTCCTCCTACAGGATGATATCCTCCAGCTTCGATATCGGCTGGACGCGATCGTCTCGAGGGAGAGCTCCGGTAGACATTGCGCTGATCATACGTGGGATTGGCGCCCGGCCGTTCGGGGAGAGACATGGCCCTGGAATGTGTGTTAGAGCGCGGGAAACTCCGGAGTTACGTAGTACGCAGAAATTGTAGGAGGAGGGTGCAGGGAAGAGTTCTCCCTGTCGTGGGAGACAGGAGAGGTTTGGGAGGAGACAAGATGATTTGGATCGGCGGTGGGAAGGGAAGGGAAGGGGAGTGAAGGGGAGACGTTCAGCAAACAATCACACAATGTCTAACAAGGCCAGCGGCGGCAAGATCGACAGAGAATGAAGCAAACACGGAAAGCAGACAGAGAACAAAGGTATGTTGAATGCGAGATGATGTTGGAGGTGTTACTTACGGGAATCTTTGTTATGGCTGTTGTTGGCAGCCGTGAAACAGGATTGCGTTCTGAGTTGGGAATATCCCTGCTTGAAGCAGATGGAGGAACGTGTTTCTCGGGAGACGGGTGAGGGTGAGGTCGGTGGACGAGAAAAGGCAGGCGACATGCAATGACGGGTGCGGGACGTGCCAGGGCGTATGCACCTAATGCGCCCTCACAGAGTCAACGGTCGAATGCAAAGTCTCGGTGAGGAGAGCATCAATTCCAAAGCCCAGAGAGGCACGACGCCGGTGTTTGGAATAGACGAGGCGCTGGGGAATTGCGAGATGGGATGGATGGGTTGATTGGGGCGTGGAGTCAGCCAGCGAAAGCGCTTGGGTTTGCTTGGACAACGAGCGGACAGCCAGCAAGGACAGCGGGGGAAAGGTGGTCCTGGGGGGGGAGGGAAGCGAGCCTTTTTTTTTTCCTCCTGCCCACAGCCACAGCCCAGACAGTGAAGAGAGAGAGAGGCCCAGACCCAGGGGCTGATTGAAGAGAGAATAAGAATGAAACACCCCCCGGCCGTGCTTTGAGTGTCGTCGAGGGCTGACAAAGTGGACAAAGGATAGAAGATTGTACTCGGCAAGGTGGATGATTCAAGAGCAATGAGAAAACTATGCAAAAAGAAGTATATGCGCGTCTAGCGAGAGACCGAGCGAGAGAAAAGAGCTGAAAGCTGAGCGAGCGTCTTGACTGAAGCAAATGGGGGGGATGAGAGCGAAGGGGAAGTTGGGGGCGAGAGGAGAGTGAGAGAAGGAAGAATGCGACCCCTTTGGTGTGGTAATTCGATGGTCAAGGTCAACAAGAAGGGGGATCCGTGTGGGAAGGGTCACATGCCACACTGTCTTTGAATCGGCAAAGACCGCACGCGAATACAGTGCTCAGTTCCGCTGGGTGCACTTGAATTCCTAACCTCATGGGGATGCCCTCCTCCTGATCTCCCTATGCCCGTCTCTTCCCGCGGCGCAGTCCCATCCATCCATACGGAGTAATTACTTGGTACATGCATTCATTCGTCCATCCCCTTCCCCCATGCTGCTGCTGCTGCTGCTGCTCTGCTGCTAGTAGCTGCTAGTACTGCTGCACAAAAGGAAATCTCGGCCGGGTCCAGCGAGACCCCAAAAGCCTGGAGCTATGCAGATGCATCACCAGCGCATCACTCACTTTAAGATCGAGGATCGGCTGAGAGAGCCGAACAGAGGGCGCGCGATAGCCCATTGACGAGAGGGCCCCCCTCCCCCGAGGTTTGCGCCAGAAGGACCTGCCTTGCTGCCTCCATACTTCGGTCCTCTGCAATCCGAACTGCACGTCTTCCATCCCTGCTCCCAAACCCCTGTCTAACTTAACCTAACTTACTTGGCAAATCCATATTTGGCCGGTGGTTGCCACAGCATCGCGGCCCAATCCGGACTGGCGCGTCTGCTGACCTTGGTTGGAGGACTTGTACTGCCAAAGTCTCGCGCTTCACTGCCCCCAGCTTGTGCGGCGCTGAGTACACTCACAGTTAAGACAGTTCTCATATTTCCGAATCCAAACTTCTCCCATTGGTTCACACAGCGAAACACAATACCTCTGCGATACTTGTCCTGCTCTACCTTGCTATTTTTGAGCACAAGCCACCATCAGAAGCCAGCTGGCACTAGCCCCAGGCTAAAGGTCAACAGTGTTGGTCGATCAAGGATTGGACGGACATTGAGTTCGATCCTCCTCATTACTGTCGCTGCCCTCAAGCAAGCCTCAGCGGAAGCAACGGCTGCTTTAGTTACCAGCCAAACGGCAAGTCACATTTCACCCTCGTATTGACTTTACCCGTCTCTCGGGTCGCGCGCGTCTAGCGACAGCCTCGACCGCCCTCCTGAACGACAACAACGTTGATGATGGACGATGACGATGGAAGTGCCCGTCCACGTCCAACACTCGGCCAACTCTCGCCGGCTCGGTTCGGTTCAGCCTTGGGCCGCCGAGCTTTTAAGCTCCTGGTCTCCAGGGATTCATTTCACCCATTTCGCTTCTCTGGGGAGATTGTCCCTGGCCGATCCACCACCGTTACGGCGTTGCGTGCCCTGGTTCGGCCTCGATGGATCCGAGATAATTAACGAAAAATGCTGCAAATTACCCTCGTATACGGGGTCACCGCCGGATTGCCAGATTGTTTGTTGACCTTGTTTTTTTTTTCGCCTCTATCCCACATTCCTTGCCACGCACGGAGGTCTCGCTTCGGCTCTAAACCGCAACCTGCCCGGGTCAATTACAGGGGGGATTTCTCGCAGACAGACCACTTCAGCGAGTTCCGCCGTAGTGATCAACCTCCTGATCTGACGTCCAAACTCTTCACTGTCTGTCGGTTCGTGTCAGTTGTTAGCTGCAGGTTCGGCGTCGTGGCTAGGTAGTTCATTCACCGTCCTCGCGGAACCACGTACCAGGTCACCCTTTCGCGGCCTTTGATCGATCTCACAATGCCGGCACGTGTGAAACACATACGTAGTTCTCGTTCTTGCTGGAGTCAGCGTATATATAAGCCTGTATATGATTCGCGGGTATTCGATCATGTCATCTGTTCGCAGTGGGCGTTGCAACTATCCTTTCTTCTTTCTTCTTGGTCTTCATCCTTCAATATCGGTCTATTTTCCTATTATAACAGCACCTGGTTGCTCCCGTGATACCCCACATCTTCCCTGCTCCTCTTCCCTGCTCGTCCCGTCGGCGGCTCCTGTCAGCTACAGAATCAAGTTCTCAGATGCTCTACTCGTGTTGTGTCGTTGGAACTTTGGTCGGTTTATGCCAAGTAATACGTACTACACGTATAAGTCCTTGGCCATTAATCAATTGGTTTATACCTACTTCATGTTAATGTGTATTTCTTCACTGGCCTCTCACCGTTGGTCAAGCATCCGTTGCATCCTACCTAGTATTCCAAAATGACTAACCATGTACTACGCTGTAAATTGTTTGTCTGGGCTGTAATCACTTCATTGGGGGTACAGTTGTACAACCTATCGCATGTACGCGGCTCGGGCGCTTATATCGTCGGCCTTGCGGTGAAGTTGAGCTTGCTTACCGGGAATGGATTGGCGACCCTATGTAAGAATGTGTTTCGAACTGTTGAATTCGCACGACGGAAGAAGTTGGTTCCTTCACCTTCGTGGTCTCTCAGTAGGTGCTCCATGTTGTACCTATCCATCTATTCGGTCCACACCAGCGTCACAGGGATGTAACGATGCAGCGTGAGTGTGCAGCCAGCATACAATTTCTTATAATGTAGGTTCGAAACAATTGTCTTTTGGCTATGCGCGGAACTCGATACATTGTTACCTGAGGTGTCATCATGAAACCTCAAGTTGTAATCGTGTCATGACCAACGCACACTAACCCAGTTCATTCAATTGATAGTTGATGCTCTGGCCCGAACCGCAGCTAAACCCCAATGGATGCTCGTGAGAAAGTCAATCATCCTGTACTGTACCACCTCAATTCCATTAGCAAAGTTTCTATATCCTCTACCAAAGAGCCAGCTCTCAATCCATACCACGCATAACCCTACGAATCTGGCGGTGATGTATAGGGTAGCTTCACTACGCTTGGAAAGCCCGCATCACTCCACCCACATGAACTCATTTCAGGAACCGGAGCGATTTCTCCTCGACAGGTACCCAAGCAACCCGGCAATCCCATCTAGCCGTTACCTGCCAATGCAGATTCTGCTCCTGACGATCAGTTTAATCTTACGCAGAGCCCGTACATGCTGTACATGTACATGCGAATACAAATGTAGACAATACTGAAGAACATCAAACAACTACGCCAAGGAATTTCCTTCACACCCCACGCCCGACTTTTCCGTAGACTGACGAATGCCCACGCAAACTCGCGGTTCCGGACAATACAGCATGTCCAACACGAGTTCACAGCTATAGCCCAGCGTCTGCCACGCAACAAACCGTCGTCGTCATCCATTCCCGTGTTAGTGGAACACTGCGCGGGGAAAACCGTCACGTAGGAATAGATACGAGACCGAGATGTATCGACAGCGACGTTTCATTTTCCGTGTATCGATAAGGACGATAGAGGTACAATGACCCCATGGAGCGTCTCCAAAACCCATACGAGCATAATCCTGGACAAAGAGTCACAGTCGAGTGGAACTTGACAGTCGATCCACACGTGGACGGTCTTTGTCTGCTTGCATACCTACCACAGTCCTTCGCATGCACGGGGTTGACGCGTTTCGAAGAAGCCGTCGTGATAGACACTCACCTCGAGATACAGGGTAAGGCAGTTCGTACGACGTGCAAACAACGAGACCGGATGCTCGGCCTCCTTCCCTGAAGAAGACTGGTCCTCAATACTCCTCACCAGTGGAGTTTCAATTTTCGGTATGACGAAATATCGATAGACTACAGTCTAAAGCGGAACGACGGCACCGAACTGGATCAGATAACGGCCCACGTACCTCGTACAACTCTGCATATCCCACTAGAGAACTGACCGAGGAAGAGTGAATTTCGGGAGAGCACCAGGCGCTGCAAATCGTCCGCATGGAGTAGCAAAAGTCAAGCAAGTTGCCAACAGCCGCCAGAGAAGCGGTCGGAGGCTGGCCGCGGACAGTGGGGCCGGACCGTAGAGGTCGTGTGGAACATCGTGCCGTCGTGCACCTGTCCATTGAGGTGTCAAGCTTTGTTACTTGTACTGTACGCTGTAGAAACTCTCGGGTTAGAGTCGAGCCGGAGTTGATCTTGAAAATCACCTCGAGCAATTGCGTTAGCATCTGGCGTTGCCAAGAGCCCCCCAACCCCTGAAGAAAGCGTCTTGCCAGTTAATTACATGTATTGTAAGAGTTAGGCATCGCCAATCCACTCACGGCCTTAGTGCACATGTCTCTTTTCCGCGGTCTCGTCGCCATAATCGGGTTCAGCCTCAAAGCTGGTGGTGGACTTTGACTTTCACGGCGGATGGCTCGTTTGATGGCGTGTGGAAAACATGACGGGGATATCCGGATCTCATACCGTTGCGCAAGGCGTTACAGAAACAGCTGTCAGTTCATCGCTGCCACTTTACGCTTGTATGGCAACTTGACATGTTTACAGCCCAGGCGGAAAGCAAGTCATGCATTTCCAAAACGGTACGTTAACTAGGACGGTCGCCCCTTGTTCGGGCCAAGCTGGCACGTCGTCCGATAGACCCAGTTGAAGGACCCTCCAGTGCCCCGTACGCAGTAGTTAGCTGGGGCCAAGGGCAAGTCCTGTATACTTGATGGTACCTTCGGCCTCCGCAAAGTCTCCGAAGAACCGTCGGGGGCCAAAAGGCTGTGTAGGTCGTCTTTATGCGTACATAGTACGGCTGAGTCTGGAGCAAAGTGTCTCTGAGGATCTTTCAGTAATGGACATAGAGTATGTATCCAGCAGTCTGATTGCCTCACCTCGCAAGTGCTATTAGAATTGGAAGACCCAGCCATAAAGCTGGTGAGAGTCATTGGTAATAATTGCTGTTCAATGGCATTGGGATTTGGAAGTGTTGTGTTGTTATGGTGTGCGCAATCTGTGGTTGTGATGCTTATGCTTGTGGGCGTAGCGCTGCCAGCTGAAACTGCACCATTTCTTAGGGCCCTCTGATTAACCGTTGTCCCTAGACGTCTGACAGCGGCGAAGCAATGTCAGATCAGAGTATCCATGCGTCTATGCGTGCTCTTGCTGTGCGTGTATTGGTAGATGGAACGAGAACTGAGTGGTTGATCCACGGGGTTAACCTTGGCGCGAATATCAACATCCAAAGGAAATGAGGCCCACGAAGTCGAATGAACGTGAAGGCGAATAAGAATTCATACAATGGTCAGTCTTTCGTTCGTCCATTTGACTTTCGCTATCACATCCTGCACCAAGTTGTATATTTTGGACGATTTTTCTGGGTCAGCGCTCATTGTTACTTCAGATTTGGACGAGAGCTAAGTGGTAGAGCCGAGTATGTTTGGTGCTGGATTAACAAGAATATGTACCTAGGATAATAAGCATGACACAAACCTCAGGGGCTAATCCATGGCGACGCTGGGCCTTGACACTCTCCAATCAACTGGGCTAAAAGATTGACGTGGAGGACTTCAGTTAAGCGTATGGGTGAATGCGACTTTGGGGTGAACATGAAGGACATTATCCCGAAGCTGACATGAATCAAAATTAGAGGACAAGGCTATTGGAAGATGCCGGGGGCACCTGCTGCCGAAGGAGCACTTTGGCCGAATTTGGGATGCCCTGCGACACCTCTGGTCAGCTCTGCCTGATCTGGTTGAGAACTTGGTCGAACCCGCATCCATCTAAGAGCAACTGCATGGCATGTTTATTGCCGGGTGGTTTGAGCCGTGAGCCTGTGGTTAGCCTCTGAAGTTAATGGTTCAGCCCTGCTGAGCGACAAGGGTTGGGTTTTTTCATGGGTCAGGCATATTATGTTTGAAGCGTGTACGGAGTATAAAGGACCGAGTACAGATACTTCGTCTGGATCTGCGCAAACGAGCGTATCGCGGAGCCTCGTCGGAAGGCTTATTGAAGCCGGGCCTCAGCAGTAGCTGCTAAATTTGGATGTTTCTGAGATCTCCGAGTCTGAGTAAGATTCAAATTGGTGGTTTTGTCGATTAATTACACCACCGATCATTCTATGGATCTGCATTGCAGGATTGTGTTGCATCCATCAGCTGCATGACATGCTGCAATCCTATGGACATGCTGGGCAGTACGAAGTCGACACGCACGCTGGGATCACCAACGCGGGTAGGATGCCATTGCATAGCGATGCCGTAGGGAGGTACTCGGCAGACCCGGCAATTTTGCTGACGAGGCAGAATGCAACGCTTCGGATAATGCATGCAAAGTTCATGTCAACTTGTCGAGTACCGACCGGGAGGGACAAGCGGCTTGCAGTCAGTAAGCATGCATTTCAATGACGGGGCTGCGGTGTGGTGGTACCGTACTAAGGCACCTCTCTGCACGGAGTGCGGGTTAGGTAGTTGGCACAGAACTGTAACGTTGACAAAGCTCGCTGTTTCTTCAGTACCGTAGTAGCGTTGCTCTTTGCACCCATGTAGGCTTCTACCATAATCCTCTACCCCACCACTTCTCCGAGACATCTGGTGACAGTGGTAGGTGGAGTTGCCAAGTCACTTCATTGGCGTGTATGCTGAAGAGTACCTTGGTACAACGTAGAGCGGTGATGCTGTTTGTGTTTGAC
Source organism: Rugonectria rugulosa (assembly GCA_023509875.1). Classification (NCBI taxonomy): domain Eukaryota; kingdom Fungi; phylum Ascomycota; class Sordariomycetes; order Hypocreales; family Nectriaceae; genus Rugonectria; species Rugonectria rugulosa. The sequence continues at coordinate 11,626 of JALNIO010000424.1, forward strand.
TGGATCATGTTTTTGGAACCGTGGCTGATTGGTTTACCGCAGGTGCATGATTACCTATGTTTCTTAGGCGTTGACGTGTGTCTTGTACATGAGTGATGTCTGTGTTCAAGACGGAATCGACGGGGTAGATGGAGCCCTGGCTTCACAACGTATGAGGCTAAGCGGCAGCCATGGTCGACTCACAAAGGCACCGGAATAAAAGGAGGCGTGTTTCCTGTATGCTTTGAGTACAAGTGATCAATAAATGGCTTTGGATGTGTACAGAGTATGGAAAGTTCTCTCTTCCTGCTAGAATCGTCCCTGACTCAGGATGGGTGGGGATGGAAGGTCTGGGCTGAGCAGTGGGAAGGAACCTGACGACCCGGACTTGCTAGACTGCTCCCTTCCGGCCACAGGACTTTCAACAAGGTACGAAGTAAGCTTGGGCTTTCTGGGGCAAGAGTCTGGGCCAACTGCACTCCGGACGAGGGTAATTTGGCTTGTTTGGCTTGTTTGGTACCTGCTCTTTGCAGAAATGGCCGCAAATTTGCGAAAAGCACGGGTTCCGTGTTAGCGTTTGGCTGTATCCGTAGCTGTGGCTGGATTGGCTCTTGTTTCGAATCTGCTTTCGCTTGACCGCTTCATCCGCGATCCAACCAAGTCGCCTGCTTCGGTGGTGATGGTGCTATTAATTTGCCCGACAGCAAACCCGCGCTTGTGACATATTACCCGTATAATTTGTATTTTGGCAAGTTAGGCTGGTAGCGTCTTGTGGCGCACTTCGTAAGTATGTACTACCACCTCGTACCCCGTGATTAGGTACATACCTCCCGGCGTTGCTAAAGAGACACAAGTCAGGGTCTCACTTCGTAAGAGTCGACTTCCCGACCCTACTTGACGGGTGAAGGTGTGCCAACCCCTGTCGGTGTTGACTTTGTTGACTTGAGCCAAGAGAACGTGGATGAAACCCTTTATTGTGTCATTGTCGCCATCAGACTGGTCGTATTTTCGTCCGCTCTACTTCTGTCCTCTGACTTAGTTAGAGCGGGTCATAATTGGCATCGCCATTCCCTCTCAACAATATCGTCATTCTGTGACTGCTCTGCCCACCTCTGATGGCCACTCGCTACCCACGCCGCCCTACAGCCTACCGTTTTTACTACCCCACCCCTCGTCCCCTTTGCTGGGGGGGAGTTAATATTGAAAAGGGGGTTCCTGGTGATGTAACTGCATAGTGTCAGTACTTCGTAGACGGTACTGCGCCGACCACATGTACCTACCTTAACGCCTAATCTTGTGTGCCCTTTTGGCCGTCCTGCAACATGAGATGGATAGGTACCCATCTGTAAGAAGTGATGTCTTTTAGACGCAACCAGCTGGGTACCCTTCTGCCAGATGTTCCCTGCTTTCCTCGCACTGCTGCTACAAACATGTTCTAGCTAATTCTCAGAGTGCATGAAATTATAGCCCCCGAATGCGCGCTTAAGGATCAAACTAAGCGGATCGCGAGACTCTTCCTGGAAAATCTGCCTCGTCTCATGCTTGGTTGTCTGGGGGTCTCTTCAGCTCCGAGAGAGAAAGTACCCGCTACCTGGCTTCATGGCTGAGGTACCTACTTCGTACCTCGCTCAACTCGCCCAACTCGCCCAACTCCATGCTCATCGCTGGACCGCTGGAGCTAAGGCACCCCACAACTGCAAGCGCTGCACCACTCGCACCTGCACTGCAACGCCTGGAACCCTTCCCGTCACCATGCGCACCCGCATTTCTACCTACCTACCTACGGAGTAGTCACCCTGGAGTCTCACGTCTGGCGGGAAGCTGCAACTGCTCAGGGAGCGCCTACCCGCCCCGTGCTCCTGGGCCCCATGTGCAGACCCCAGGCCGTAAACCCAGCCGATGCCCTGCGGGATGGGACCCATGGGACCTGGAGCCTGCAAGAGCAACCACCTCACCAAAAGAGCACCTGCTCCCAAGCACCTCGTACTTGTACTTGGTACACTGCGACGCACTCCATCCCCATCCCGTCTATGGAATTTTCTCTCATCAACGCCGCCAATTCTCCCTGCGCGGTGCTCTTCTAAGCCAGCCTTCTCTTCCTTCATCCATTCCATTGCACATGCACGGCCGTTAAGCATCTTCAGTCTCCCATTACGCTCGTTATTTTTCCTTTATTCGTTCGGCGACCTTTCGTCTGTTCTCGGGTCTCCGGCTCCCGACTACTACAACTCCAGCCTCCGCCACCCCCTCGATCGCCAATCTCCCACCGACCATCCTAAACGCTGTCACCTTTCTGTCCCGAGAGTACTTTGTACGGCGCCAAATACCGGAACCTGTGCATCCACGGCCTCCGGATTCCAGACGACTCGGACCTCAACCTCGTGGCTCTCCTCGTCCACCCGCTACCTGTACTGCGCACCGTCGCACCAACACTTCACCATTCGTTACACTCAAGTTTGACTCCATAGACACTCGGTCCAGCTGCGTGTGCGCTGCGACTGTTTGTCACGCAGTCATGGCCGCAGTTTCCGCTTCACCGCCGACCGCCACGTCGCCGACATCGAACAACCCACACTTTCCAGATGATGCTCCTCGAAGCCCCATCAAGGTCCCGAACCTTGACATGCCGGGCGGCCCTCGGCTGCGTGATGGCCCCGTCTCCCCCGTTCGAGTCGAGTTCCAAGATGAGCATTGGGCAAAGGCCTCCAATGCGGATATTGAGGGAGTTCATATTCACGGCACCCAGGCTGAGCTGGCTGATCGAACTCGCCCGCCGCCGTCGCCTCCCGCTGTAGCCCCTCCTCCGCCTCCCCATATGGTCCTCGGAACCTCAAATTCAAAAGGTCCTTCAGACTGGAACGACAATACCCCAGTGCTCTCTAAACCGGAAGGCCCGCCTAGGATTTCGCTCGATCCATCTCTGGATCAGAGATCCCAGTCTCCCTCCATTTCTTCAAAAGCACCTCGCCTTGTTCAGGACCCCATCATTTCGGATCAATTTGAGCCTCACATAATGAGTCCTACCGAGCGACTTCGCAACCAGGAAATGTCTCGCAACAGCCGCGAGTCGGACGACACGACAAGCACGAACCAGCAGCAGTCAGCCGAGTCTTCGGTGGGTACGAGCGCCAGTTCTCTCTCAGGTATTAATGAGAACGCTGAGTGCCAGACGATCGGCGACTCAGAAGAAAGTTCCATTATTGAGGAAAACACTCTTGGGAATCAGTCTGTTCCCGGGTTTCAGTATCACCATGAGCGAGAATATCCACCACGCGTGTCAAGTGTACCCAATGATGACGGTCGGACTGCATCAACGCCAGATCTGGGCGACAGTTCCTCTCATGCCAGACGACATCTCACTCCTGGGTCTAACAGTTTCAGAAGGAGCTCTGTCCCACGACCGCAATCATCATACTCTGTCTATTCTGACTTGGGCAACCGGGGCAGATCGCCTAATCTCATGCCAGGCGGTTCTCATATGCGCAGTCCTTCTCAGAACCGTAGATCCCCTGATGTGAGACCTCAATCGTATGCCGAGCTCCTCAACGTGCCATATCCCCAGCAGGCGCCGGCCCCATTGTCTCTCGACAACTCAAACCTCCGGACTGTGATTGGAAACAATGCCTCTCTTCTCAGCACACAGAAAACCCTGGACATGTATCGTCAAAATGTCAAAAAGACCAATGACTTCAATATCCAGTACTCGTTTGCGATATTCTTGATCTCGACGGCACAGGAGCAGGGCGTGGACGTTTCCGACCCTAAGATGAGAAAAACCAGCCCTAAGCCTCAAAAAGGGCGTGATAGCCCTGCGGTCGAAGGCACCGTTTCCAACCCCTATGAGCTGATCAAGGAAGCGCGTCAAATTCTACAGAGACTTGCTAGTGGCGGGTATCCGTTTGCACAATACTACTTGGCTGATGGATACGCTTCGGGCCTCTTCAACAAGGGCAAGGAGGATTACAACTCTGCCTTTCCCCTCTTCGTGTTGGCTGCGAAGCATGGCCACGCCGAATCTGGCTATCGAACTGCTCTTTGCTACGAATTTGGCTGGGGGTGTCGCAAGGACCCCGCCAAGGCGGTCCAGTTCTTGCGAGCAGCTGCTTCCAAAGGCCATCCTGGGGCCATGACACGCCTTGGCAAAGCGTGTCTGTCTGGTGATTTGGGCGAGAAGCGATACCGAGAAGGTATCAAGTGGATGAAGCTGGCTGCTGAAGCCGCCGATGCACAGTACAATAACGCTCCATACCAACTGGGCTGCTTATACGAAACGGGATACGGTGACGACGTGTTCAAGGATGACACTTATGCTGCTGAGCTTTTCACACAGGCGGCAGATTTGGGACACCCTGAGGCAAACTTCCGCCTGGGTGAGGCTTACGAGCATGGCAAGCTTGGTTGCCCCCGTGACCCAGCCCTCAGCGTGCACTTTTACACAGGCGCAGCTGAGCGAGGACATACAGGCGCTATGATGGGACTCTGTGCATGGTACATGGTGGGCGCTCCCCCGATTTTGGAAAAGGATGAGGAGGAAGCTTACGAATGGGCTCGACGGTCCGCTGACCTCGGTAAGTTACCTCTCGTGTATTGACACAATGGACCTTTGCTAATGATCGCCTCCACAGGTTTCGTCAAGGCTCAGTACGCTGTTGGCTATTTTACTGAAATGGGTATTGGTTGCCGTCGTGATGTTCTCGAAGCTAATGTTTGGTATGTCAAGGCGGCCGATGCTGGTGACGAGCGAGCCAAGCAGAGGTTAGCCATCATCCAGGCTGCAGTCAGCGGCGAAGGCACTCCCATGGAAGTTGCACCACCGCGGAATGGCAAGATTCAGAAAGGCGCTAAAGACGACAAAGAATGCATTGTCATGTGAAAAGCTCGACGAGAAGAACCCCCATATTGGATAGGGGCATAATGGCGAAGAGAAACGAATAACTATCACCACGTGCATGGCAGGATCCTCCATTACACGCAATGCTTATTCCCCAGGCGTCTTTTTTTGGAAAGAAAGGCGAACGCCTCAATCCTTTTTTGAATTTATTTTTTTTTGGGTATACATTTTGGATTATTGCATTATCACAAGGAACCCTTTGTTCAATAGGGTGGATTCCAAGCGTCTCTGTAGATTCAAAGGTGCTCTCCTCCTTATACACCTTCTGTTTCTTGGCTATTCTTGGAAATGGGGGCTTTAGATCAAAATGGAGAGATGATGGGGAAAAGATGGGCTTGTCAATGACTGAAAAATGAAGAGATGGAACAACCCAGTCGCACTTTTGCGCTGGGGCATAGCTGGGGTTTAGATTCTGCCGGCTGTTTGGCTTGAGCTGGAAAGCTTTTCCGACAGGAGGGCTGTGGATGATGGCTTGACTGACGAGTGTTGACTGCTGTCATCTTGCAGCTAGGACATGTTCAGCCATGGCGAGAGATAGAGATGGGCTTGAATGAGTTGATTGTCTCGTCGCCCGGATAGCGTTGAAGAACGCAGCTTGAATGTAATTATGATATAGTAATTAAGTCTTTGCCAGACATGAACCACGACTGGTTGTTTTTGGCAAGTTTCATGACTGATTTCTGCCCTGAACTCGTGCATTTGGGTGAAAGCATAGAATGCTGAGAAGAAACCGGTAACGATTTGATTGAAAGTTGGAATACATGCTTTATTACGAAGGATCCTGCTACGGATGCCCAAGAGTTAACCTCTTCACTCGAGGAAGAAAAGAAATAATTAGATTGAATGCTGTATTGGCTCTGTTTCAACGGGTGGTCACTTGGGAGTTTGGGAGGTTGGGAGATTGGGCGCATTATTCCGTGAGCCTAGAAGAGGAATATGGCTTGCTTCTCTCGTACATATGGCGTCGGTGTGACAGTGTCTTGTGGCTTCAAGAGTCTTACAGAGTCCTTTCAAGCTATGACAAAGCGTGGCGAATGGTGCTGAGGTTACCTACCAAGCTCATTAGGCATACCTATCCTGAGCTTTCTCAAGTTCGCGACAGGCTGGGCCGACGACAGAGCACAAGTCCTTTCAACCGACGGTGCGCATATTTGGAGGTCGAAAGAAGCGTTCTGGTCTAGGATGGATTTGTGAATGATGTAATAGAGATAAACTCTGTAAACAAAACCTTGGCGCACTGGATTGCAAGATGGAATGCGGAAGCAAGGAACAGGTCTTTGGTCGTTTTTGGAGGGGGGAGGGGGAGGGGGGGAAGACATGGTGTAACCTGGATCCGTGGTCAATGCGGACGGCGGGAGGGTGACGTCGTACGCATTCGGATCTTGGAGAGAGGTAAAGCTGAAAGGTATGAGAATAACGACAGTTGCTCTCTGGAGTTACGAATTGTATTCTTTCTTTCCAACTTGACCACGAGCAATGGATTAATCCATGCCCCTTCTCAAGGCTCAGACATGCCACTCCCACAGCCAAAGCCCAAGTCTCGACATGTGCCCCTCCCCGGCGCATGACTCTCCTCCAGAGCCATCCAAGTCGGTGACGTGACTCGGCCGCGATTGCCATCAGAGCCAGGGCCGGAGTGCGATAACGCAAAGGAAAAAAACCCTGGCCCGCAGACAAGTAGCCAGCCCAGCCTCTGGAGAGGTCGCATCGGGGATCCATTTCATGCTACGCAGCAGGCTCGGGGGTTCCATCTCAACGCGCCTAGACCATCCGACTAGGACGAGGGAGCTAGGCCCTTGCTTGAAACTCGTGGGGGGCGAGGGGAACAGGGCAGCCGTTGCGGTTGTCATGATCTGGAAATCCATTGGGAGTCGATTGAGGCTGGTACATGGAACAAAAAGGGTAGGTAGCAAATAGTTCCAACACTTCAGGGCGAGACAAGGGCTTCAACAAAGGGAAGAACAACTGCTTCCCTTTTCCTCTTCTCCCTGAGGATGTAGACAGAGCCCAAAGGGATGAAAGACGCTGTTAAAGGAAGAGTCTTCGCAGAGTCTCGGTTCGGGGACGCATGTCAACGGAGGGGCGGCCGAGACAATAAGCTGACGAGGGAGAAGAAGGAAAAGACAAAAGATGTTCATCCCTTCTTGGAAAAGTTCCCTTTGTGTAGGAAAGAAGGGGAAAACCACAAAGACAAGTTTACAGTGCCCTGGCTGAAGTGTCGCAGATCGACCGATCATATGGGTTCACCTTGTCCATCTCCAAAGACGCCCCCTCGATCCTCGATCCTCGATCCCTCTTCGCCCTTTAACCAGATGGCGCGAACGGTGGGCATCCTTTTTTTCCCCACGAAGTGGCGGAGGGGCCGTTTATCTCAAGGGAGAGATATATACATAGTATATCCTTAGAGAGGGGGAGCAGTTTGAAGTTTGAAGATTGGAGCCAGTGGATTTCGGTCCCGGGGAATAAAAAAAGTAAAAAAGAAAAACCCTCGTTACGAAAAAACTAACAAGGGATCTATCGATTAAAGGGTCTCAGATTTGATCCGTCATCTTTTTCCGGCTGTGGTCTGGACGCTTGGATGGGGGAGGGGAATAAACCCGAGCTATGAGAAAATGCTCCATAGATACAGAGTCGCAAAGCTACGGTCTCGGTTGAGTTGTGGGTTTATTCTTTCTGAGGGTCAAAGAGGAAGACGCAAACGGAGAAATGGACAGCAGATGAGATTCCCGGCTGCATCTGATACGAACGAAACCGGCGGTGAGGAATCCCGTCTTATTTCCTCATCACATGGGGGATCCTGATACACGGGCGATTATCTAGCTGGTTTGTCCTGCCCGTGTGCTAAAGGTGAGGTAAACGTAAAAGACGGTGAGAAGAGACAAGAGTGAGGTTGCATTGAGCAGTGTCCACGAGGTCGCTACCTCTGCTGCTCCTCTGCTGACGCTCCTCCACTCTACTCCGTAGGCTATCAAGGATAAGAGAGGGAGTCTCCATAGGTACGAGACAAGTTGACAAGACACCTTGAGACCCTTTGAGTCATGTTAAAGTGAATGCATATCGCACGGACCATGTCGCCGGAAGTGTGTGCGTCTCCGTCTCCACCAAAACCCACAGTTTTACTACATCCAATTGGCCAATTCTAGAAACCGCATGCGGTCATCAATTAAAACCAACGCGTTAATACGCGTCTAATTCGCGTCACGACGCGTCTTCTCGCGCCCGACATCCCACCTCTGAACGTCCATCCTGCCCGTCCTGCCCTTCTGACCTCGCCGCGCCCACTCTCTCCAATGGCAGGGCAGAGAAAAGTTGCGGCTATCGCGCACACAAGCAGGGAGGGACCCGTTCAATTGAGAGGAGTCTGTCTCTCATGCACCTGCGATGACTTGCAGTGCGGCGTGACCTCTTCTCGCCGCAAGTGACGACCTGCAGAAGAGGGGTTTTTTTTCTGCAGCCTTTGGTTACTGTTTCGATAAGGAAGGATGGGTGACGAGATAGACCTGGCCTTGTCACGTCAGACTCCTTTCCCTCTGAAACACAAGGCATGGCCATGATGTCGAGATGAAGAGCCTACAGCTCGATCGCCGTGTGTGTGATCAGCAACCCCCATCTACATCATCGATTCTGCCTCCCTGATCAAGATGGGCGCTTGTTCATCTAGCTGGTTCTGAGGGAAGCGAGCAACCCTTTTCCCTCTTTTTTTCTCCTAGTTCACTGTCAAAAACCTCCGCAAACTATAGATTACTTTAAAACTCCAGGGCGAGGGAATAGTTTTTGTCTTTTCGGCCGATTTATTGAGAATCACGCGGGGTCATCTGGAGGGGGTTTCTTTGCCCGAAGGGAGCGCAGAGACGACATGGTGGGAAGGGTGACTTGAACTCTTTTATCCGTACTTGTCAGGGAGACGAGAGGGATGTCAGTCAAAGACGTGATGGTGATGTTGATTCGCTTCCCTGTGCCTTGGTATCACACAGACTCGAGATGGTATCGTAATCCCCCAGACGTCTCTTTTTTCGCTCACATGGCAACGTCACGCCCGAGCATTGACGGAGGTGGGCATGTTAAACGCCGCAGCCGTCTTTTCCCCCCTGTCGATGGATTTCTTCATCCATGTGCCTGATAAACTGATTGAGAGAAGACAAGATCCTTGGTTTTCTGTTGGGTGCCGCAACCCACGCAACTCCGCACTGACGTGACCCCCCCTCCTCCCCCTCCTCTCTCCCTTCGGCTCGCTACATGATGCACACTTTCCCAGAGAGCTGAAGTATGTCGTCACACAAAGACATTGTGTGCCCTTTTGTTCGGGTGTGACATTTTTTGTTATCTTTCTGACAGCGACAGGTCCTCTGGATCAAAGTGTGTCACATTCGGGGAATGCCCTCTCTTGGTTAAGATATTGGCCCATCCAGAGCGCCAGGGTGGGATAGGACATCATGATGGTTTCCATTGGGTACTGGGGATGCGGACAAGGAAGGCCACGAGGTCATCGATTTGACGGATAAACCCGCTCATGCAATCTCTTAGAGCCGGGCAATGGCCTAGGGGGAGGGCGTGTTATCCTCCTGTAGGTCCTGTTCGCAAGTCCTAGGCGTTGAGCGTCTTGGACTCGAAACTGCTCATTCTTTCCTACTTGCAGTGTAGACTCGTCTCAGTAGCCCTCGTAGTCTTCGATACGATCCTCCATGACTCAGGGCTCCGATGCTAGTAATCGATGGTCCTGAGGGACACAGACACTTTGACACATCCTCTTGTGCCTTTGACCGTCTTTCTCGATCGCCACACACTACTGCACCAAGGGAGCTCCGAAGCGCACGATGCGCGAAATCTGCCGACGCGCAGAGGCGACACTGGCTAGCTAGAATAGAACATGGAACCAGGCAAGACCTTTGAGCTAGGCTGGGATGAACAAAAGAGTTTGAGAGTTGAGGCGAGGTGCCAAAAAGAGGGACTGGGTCAGCGCTAGGAGGAGCGAGCCGTCCCTCTCCCTTTTGTTTGTTGATGTAAACCGAGCAAAGGTCTCGTCGACCGGGCATTCCGGATACTTGCTGCTCTGTTCTGCGTGAAAGCAACGGGTGCCTTGAAAGGAAACAACAGAAATAGAAATTGGAAAAAAAAAGTAAACAAAAATAGCTATTGACAAAGAAGTAATCTACGCAGTCTATCGCATGATGGTGGGTATGCGTGATGATGATTTTTTGTTTCTTTTTCTTTCTTCTGTGTCTTTTCTTTTTGTGCCTTTTCCTTGTTGATGAACCCATCTTCATCATCAGGAACCCGTCACGTTGACGCACCAACGCGCCCCGGCTGTTCCTGAGTCACACGCATTTGCAGGCTGCACATCATCTTTGGAGGGGGCCGTAAATGAGACCTACATACATAGATCGGGGATCTGTGGGGGGTCAAAGGGATGAGGATTTCGTTTGTCTTGGGCCGAGGATGCCTACTGCCTGCGCCGGGGCGTGTACACCGGCGAATACACTCCCGGTTTATTGGGCCAGACTCGTTACTTTTGCTTTGTCCGCCGTAGAATAGACGAAGACTGTATTCGTGGCTGCCTGTGAGATGAAACTGGGGACAGAGGACGACAAAGCCGAGGTGAGTGGGTTATCCAATCTTGTGCTCGAGCTGAACGACCCTGACATAGGGAGGATTGAATCAGGTTGTGAGGGTGAGGGAGCCTTCTCTTACGCGTAGATGCAACAGGGAGGAGAGGGACGAACTGGAGGGAGACGATTGATGGGATACACGGGAGCACCAATGGCTGAAGGGTAGACGAGGCGATCAAGGGACAGGTGGAGGAGATCGAGCAGTCTCCCGGGTGAAAGGTGCATTGTGGGAGCGCAAGAGTGAGACAGTGTCAAAGGCAGACGAACCTGATGAGCAAAGCAAATAACCGAGACACATTTGGTGAACCGACGACAGAGACATTGAGGGTGATAGAGAACCGTGGTGATCCCTGGGTTCGCTGTGTGTGTGGGGAGCAACCGGAAAGTCTCGCCGGATTCGTCAGAAGGGATTGACTTGGAGCGATGAAGCATCTCGAGGACTAGCTAGACGAGAGACTGTGCGTGCGTGTGTATGCGTGGATGTGTGTGTGTGCCTGAATGTCTGTCTCACTTGAGGTCACGGAGTTGTGAAGGGCAGGGATCGTGGAGGACCTTTACAGTGTGCAGAACGCAGAGAGGGACATTGACCCCATGCATTTCTAGAAACATATTGGAAGTAGCAGCAGTGCCAACATAAATTATATACTGTACCCGTTCTTGGAAACCACGCTGCACCCTGGGCACATAGCCTTCCCGCAAGCGGCCGCATTTTGGGCCAGACCTGTCAAGCCGGGACCCGGGCGGGTGCAGGTACGCAGTACGTACCAAGAACCCTCTTTTTGTTGTGCCTCTTGCAGCCCACTCCAGGCCACCCTGTTGGGGAAACAATCACCAGGGCAGAGGAGACGGTGCTCACAGAACGGGCTTGAACGGGCACGACGGGGACCCTTGGCGGGTGTGTGGTGACATCGGGGATGGAGAGAGAGTGACCTCCTTTGTACCAAGGTATCCGTCGATGGGTGTGTCTTTTCGCACTCTCGTCTGCCGGCCATTATCGTCCTGCCCACTGAGACCGTGCTGGTGAGGCACCCACTGAATTGTCGTAGCCTCCCCACTAAAACGGCCACCCAACCCACCGTCTTTTCCCACCTTTAGTGCCTTTCCCAAGCTTCCGCCCATCCCAGCGTTGCCAGCCAGCGTCTTGGTGCAGGTGCCCCCCAAGTCCCTTCCCTCTGCGCATCTCCCGCCTAACGCTAGGTGGCGCCTGCTCTCAGTTACCGCCTGGGCGCCTGCCCGTTGACGAAGGAGAAAAAAAAAACTGGAAGGGACCTGATCCGGCCACCACTTTCCCACTTTTGCGCTCCCCGTCATATTAATCCCCCCCCTGCCCTTCTTGGCCCCCCGTCTACTCTTCAACTTCACCACCCTCACCATTCATACATTACCACCCTCCCGCATTATACAAACAGCCATCTTCTTTTTTTCAATATTCAATAGTCTTCTACTCCTCCCTCTCGCTGACTGAATATTGCCTGCCAAAACTTCTCAGTTGACTCGATTTGCGCTCCGATACTATCGACACCCAGCTTCCCATTGAGCGCATCCAGTTGCGCCTGCGTCGCACAGCCGTCCCGGTCGCATTCACTCGGCCTCAACTTGCGCCCGTCGCAACCGCACCACCGACGTCGCTCAACCTTCCAAGCGCCTCGCCTTGGCCATACTGCCCGGCGCATCGCTTCCAGTTCCCTCTTATATTACCAGAAACACATCACCATCATGTCTGGGCCGTCATCATTCGTCTGCGGCTCGCAGGCCTCTCGAACCCTTCTCCCGCCATTCGAACCGACATGTTATGCTCATCTCACAATCCCTTCCACCCCTCCGCCAGAGTTCTTCGAAGGCAAACAGTTCGGAAACATCATGGAGTCGTGTCGCAACCTTCAGGCGCTCATGGCTTCCGTTCCTCAAAACCCCCTGCTGCTTACACCTCCCTCCAACCAGGCGCAGCGTCCGACCAAGGTTCCCAAGCGACCGTCCAATCAAAACCGCATTCAAAAGCATATCACTCCCGAAGACCGCGACTTGCGTAGACGGGGATCCCCGTCTGCTCGCTACACACCGCGTCCAGAGAAGCGCATTAGGGGCGATGATTCTGACGACTCTGACGACTCTGACGATTCTGACGGTTCTGACGGAGCAAGCGAGCCTATCCGCGGTTCTCCGCGCAAGCGCACCTGCCGTTTCTTCGATGGCGACAGCGTCCCCTCGGGACCCTCTGGGAAAACAATTCGCTCCAATGGTAGTATTCACCACCGCTCCACGGAAACAAGCAAGCCTATCTACAGTTTACCGGCACTACAGGGGTTCAGCCGCCGGCTCTCTTTTGCAGAGCTGCCATCAGACCCCTTTACGACGGCCACTGGCTCCAAGAGCAAGTTGCGCCAGTCTACCAAGAGGAACGAACGCGTTGCGCCATCCACTCCAAGGCGACTGAGTATAGCGCCTGAGATACTCCCTCTGGGCCTCGAGCGCTCTGATTACCACAACCTTGAAGACCGCCAGTCCGACTCCTTGCATAGCGGTCAAATACAGGACAATGAAGAATCTCGTTCTCCGGAAAGCAAAGACTCTCGACTCGACTCGAGTCCAATTGAAGACCGCAACTCTACCGAAAATTTGGATGAGAATGAGGAGGAGGAGCTTGAAGGGTGGACCGCACAGGAGGATCGTCTTCTGGTAGAACTCGTGCTACAAAAGGTTCAACTTTCCAAAGCTGATTGGAGAGATTGCGCGCGACATCTCAGGTGCAAGAGCAACATGGCCAACCGTCGCTGGGATAGGCTCCTGGCTGGCGGCGAGATTGGCTTGAAGGACTATGGGACTCGTCGTTGAACGTGGCTGACATAGCAATTGGCCTCCTGGTTCAACTCTTGTCCCAATCGCCCGGCAACCAAGGCTTTGGCTTGTGGTATAAGGCCACTTTACTTCTCATTCTCTGTATATCTTGGTACCAAGGTTCACACTCTTACTATTCAAACAAAAAGGCGGGGTTACAGGGTTCACTGGAGTTTTGGTTCTTTGTTTTCACTTTGAGTCAGACTCGACTGGAGTTTGAATGTCTGTATTTGTCAATGGAGGTTACATCCTCGAGCGTCTATTGCGAGGTTCTAGGGGTTGATAGCGCCCCTGTGTTTAGTTAGAAAACCCGAACAAAGAAATATTTGCGCCTCATGTTTCAATTCTTCTCCGATGAGGATGGTTGTCCGTGACTACACCGTCCGCCCCTCCCCCTTTTTCTGTGCCTCGAGGTTTTCCATTCCAGATGTGAGTTGTGGCTGTTTTTGATCCAAGGATAGGGGGTGCCAGACCCGCGTCACGATTTGGGGTGGTTGGGGAGGCTGAGTAGGTAGTCTTGTCACCAGATAGCGAACCAATCTTTGAACAAAGCTCTGGCTCATACGTATTCTATATGATCATCGCAATAACCTGAAGCCTTTCAAGCTTTCCCTGCCTTTTCTTTCTTTCTGGTCCCTCTTCTCTGAAATGTAGTCTGCGCTTGATCTTTGGTGTTTCACATAGGGTCCAACTGGGGAGATGACTGAGATTACATGTCCAATTCACATCCTCAGCTATACCGTTTCAAAAAACATTCATCTGACAGCTCGTTTCTCTGCGACAAGACATGCTGGCGGCCAGAGACATCATGTCATGTCCTTGGCATGGGCTGGACCTGGGATTGTAACGCCCCCTCGTGAGTCCTTTGAGATGAAGTGCATGCCAAGCACACATCACTGAACACATGGGATTAAAGACCAGAAGCATCGAGACCGTATTTGAAACTTGATTGAATTGCTATGCATATTAACATGCGCATTTGGGCCGTCTATATTTTATAATCTAACCGTGTGCGAAAACGTACTCCGACCCCCTTCCTGGCCGTCCTTGAAGAAATTCATCATTACTTGCGCACTTCGCTAATTGTACCGAATGTGCGTTTTCCTCCCTTGATCGCATGGCATCGCCTCGCTTTGGCTGGCGATTGCTGCTGGTGAGTAGAACGCTCAGAATAATGGGAGCATGCCGTCCATGCTACATCTAATACAACGCCTTGCCATGTCGTTAAAAAGAAAAGAAAGAAATGGAAAAAAAAAAAAATAGAGGAGCCGAACCGGATGATGGTTGACGCTCATCTCCTTAGAAGGGAGATGTCTGCCCGTCCTAAGGGGGCGTCATC
>JALNIO010000424.1:26342-63746 GCA_023509875.1 Rugonectria rugulosa
CCTCTTCCATGAGCATCTTGCGCACTTCCGACTCCAAGTTCTTGGCCACCTCGGCATCGTCTTCGTCGATGGCGCCCGTGACCTTGTTGGCGAGCTCGATTTTCTTCTGGCAGGCCTTGTAGATGAGCTCCTCGATGGTGTCCTTGGAGATGAGACGAACAATCTCAACCTCTCGCTTCTGACCGAGACGGTGAGCGCGGTTCTCGGCCTGGATGTCATCTTGGGGATTGTCGGACTGATCAAAGATGATGACCTTGTTGGCAGCTGTTAGGTTGATACCAGTACCACCCGCACCCGTGGTGAGGAGGAAGACGGGGATCTCAGGATCATCGTTGAACTCATCAATGAGAGTCTGTCGTTCGGCCACGTTAGTTGCGCCCATGAGGACACGATGCTGAATGTCCTTGAGAGCAAGAACTTCCTGGAGCATCTCAATCACCCGCGAAAACTTGCTAAAGACCAAGACTCGGTCACCGTTCTCCTGGTACTGCTTGATCAACTCGAGCAACTTCTTGACTTTGCCGCTGTCGTGCTCCTTTTCGGGAGGAACATCAAACTTCTTCAGCAGACGTGGGTAGTCTCGACACCAGAGATGGAGTTCAAAGTCAGAAGAGTTCTTGAGCTCGCCGATGAGATGTTTGATGTCTGGCTGGTGAAGCTCAGACTGGGGAACGTTATCCATGAGAATCTTGGCCATCTTTTCAACCTTGGCGTCGTCAAAGTAGCGGCGGAAAAGCAATGGATGAATAGCTGCTTTGCGAAGCTGCATCCAACAGTTGTTCTGATCATTCTGTCGGCCACGGGCCTTTCCAGCGCGCTGCGAAGGCTCAAGCTTAAAGATTTCTTCATACTCGACATAGGCTTCCTTCTGAGCCTGAGTCATGGAGCAGTGAACGACGTTGCAGACCTTGGAGGGCATGTCTGATAGAACTTGATCCTTGCGACGCTGAAGAATGAACGGCTCCAGAATGATGCGAGCACGCTTAACACGCTCGCTGTAAAGGAATGCGCCGTTTCCCACATCGCGGATAGTCACCTTTTGGCTGAAAACATAACGAATATGCTCCATATAACCTTGAAACATCTCTGGGTTGATAAAGTTGAGAAGAGCAGTCATTTCGAGAAGATTGTTCTGAACGGGAGTGCCTGCATATGGTCAGTATAAGGAGTCCTGCAAAATGTCAATGTACGTACCAGTAAGGAGCATTCGCCACGATGCTGGAATCTTGGAAAGCTCCTTGTAAATCTTGGTCTCTGGGTTCTTCATCTTGTGACCTTCGTCAAAGACGGCAGCATTGATATTGAAAGATCTCATCGCTTCAACGTCATCTGGTGAGCTGATCTGAGAATATGTCGCGAGCACGACGTGAACGTCGTCGGGATTGCTCTGAATGTCGTAAGCGATATCTGCTCGCTCGGACTGAGAACCTCGATACCCAATGACAGACAAGTCTGGGGCGAACTTTTCGAATTCACCAAGCCAATTGTTGTAGGTACTGGGTGGGACGACAATCAGATTGGGCCAAGGCCGCTCAGAAGTCGGATTCTCCTCATACTTCTCAACAAGATGGGAGATGAGAGAAATGACCTGGCATGTCTTTCCGAGACCCATCTCATCAGCCAGGATACACCCAATATTGAACTTGTAGAGAAGCGACATCCAGTTGAGACCGACAAGCTGGAAGGGCTTCATCTCGCAGTGACCATCCATCGGCTTGGGCTGTTTAGGAATAGGTGGACGAATGTATTTGCCGCTGGTGATGCTTGTGGGAGTGGGAGGAAGGTCTTCGGAGCCTTGGCGTTGTGATCGCTTAGATCGAGCACGCTTGTCGTGACCAAAGACATCAATATCCCACGAATCAACCTGAGTCTTGACAGCCTTGGCGTCGGCTTCGCATTTGGCAACAACATTGTCAATGGCAGAAACAGCGTTTAGAAAGATCTCGACAGCGTCAACGACAGTATCGCCAATGGTGACTCTGGCAGATTTGCGAGCACCCGGCTTCTTGTTCATGGCGACTCGTCTAGCCTTGTCGAGGTTGTCAAAGGGACGTTTCTCAATGAGGCACTCAAGCTGAGTCTCCTTCATGCCAGTAATGGCAGCCAATTCCTGGATTGTGCTGTTGTTGATTGTGTCCAGAACTCGATCCTCTTCATCGTCGTCAATCAGCTCTGGGGAAGCCTCAGCTTGGTAAGCGTCCTCGTTGTCATTGTCAACCAGGTCAATAACCAATGGGTCCTCGCTTGAGGGAGGGCTCGAGATCAGCACAGGACTGGGATCTCTTCGCAGACCTTGAACAAGACGTCGGCGGGGCTTCTGAGGGCTGGGCGAGATGGTTCGCGAGGGAGTTCGGGAAGATACGCTGGTGGCTGCGGTTGCTTGAAGAGCACCCTTGTTGATCAGACGGCGGCCAGGCTTGGGTTTGGGCTTGGCCTGGATTGACTCTTGGTTCTTGGAAAGATAGTCAATGGTATCCTCGATATCATTGTTGAACGCTCGGAGAACCTCTTTGCACTTGTGAGAAGGAATCTTATTCCCAAAGACATCGAAGAGCTGACGCATCTTCTCATTGGTCTCCGTCTCAACTGTGTTGGGATTGTAGGCAAACGCCGAGATCTGTGCCTTAAACGCGGTCGGTCGAATGTCTCCTCGGGGAGGGGTCATGTCGTCCTCCTCGTCATCCGAGATGAGATTGATGGGCTCGGGAGCCGGACGCTTATTCGACATGGCGGACGATTGTATTCTCGGAGGTGGACGAAAGAAAGTGCCGGCAGGAGCAAGTCGATTTGCAAAGGCAGATTTCTTATGGGGTGGTTGAAAGGGAGAAGAAGCAGGAACCTCGATGATGCTGCTTGCGGGCGAGGAAGACCTCAGAGGTGCAAGCGTTTGCTTGGACAGAATCTGGGTTGGTTGTGTTTCTCGATCTCGTAGAAACGCCGCGGGAGAGCAGGGGATCGTATCACCTGCCAACTCGTCCTCGTCGTCTGAAGGTAATGAGATGTGAGCAGCGGAAGGTGTTCGAGGTACCGTGTTAGAGTGCCTGATCGGTAGAGGTGAAGAACTTCGTGCCATCGTGAGAGAAGAAGAAGGGTAGAAGAACCCTAAAACCGAGGCGGAAGGAAATATTAGGGCTCGAGGGGTCGTGGGGGTTTGATTCTATTGTGCAAAGGCAAACGCATTGGTTATAAGCGAGGCGGCCAATCAAGCTGCTCAGAAACCGTCGATTCCGGCCAGCGAAGTGGCAGAAAAGCCCTATTGTCTGCCTATTGACGGCTTATTGTTACAAGGGGCTTTGCATTGATCGCGGGGGGCAGAGGGACGGGCAGTTGCAGACCAGGTGTTTGCAGTTGGGCGGTGGATTTTTCTCATTAATGGAGTCGTTTGAACGCGTTCCCGCACCGGGCGATTGCACGGACTAAAGAGAATCACGAAGTCACGTGGACACTTAGACCGCGTCCATCGTTTGTAACTTGCCATGGTGATGGTTTGTAGATATTGGCGACAAGACAAAGGGTCAATGTATGCTTTAATCTCAGATTGTGTACAGACAAATGAATCTCTATACAATATGCAACGGCGATATGTATATAATTAAACATCCCGCAGTGATTCAAGCCACGTCCAGTTTCAACCGACCCTCAAACCTCCAAGGTACATCCCACCTCAGCCATGTCCCGCACGTGCAGGTGGGCCGCGAGCTCTCATCCATCATCACAGAGCAGAAGCTCCCTGAATGCCAGCTACCAGACCAAATTCAACCCATTCAACCCCCTCGCCTCGCCTCGCCTCCGCCACCTTCCATTTCAACCCTTTACCACAAGTCGCAATGGCTACCCGACGCATCGTCGCGACTGAAAAGACCATCCTCGACCAGGATGAAACCGTCGAGCAAAAGTCCAACATCAGTCCTGCAGTGCCAAAGTGTGACCTGTCCTGTCCTGTCCTTTCTCATCTCATCCCATCTCATCCTTACCCAGCACACTCATCTGGACATAGTAAACGTACCTTGTGTAACAAAACTGACCACCGACGCAGTGATGTCATCTTCAAGCTCATTGCCTTCACCTTCGCCATGATAGTCATCCCTATTGGCTCCTATTTCGCTACCGTTCATACCATCTTTAGAGGCACGTTTTGGCAACCCGTCTCTCAGCTGTCATCGTCATCACCATCCAAGCTAACATGATCGTTAGGCAACTCATCATTTGCAGGAGGCTTTGCGGCTGTCATGGCCAACGTCGTCCTTGTTGCTTACATTATCGTGGCTATGAAAGAGGATCAATCCGAGCAGGGGGAAAAGAAGTCAGAAGGTAAAAAGGATCAATAGAAGTGGCTTGCTCGTTGGTTGCACCATGTCCATTACAAATTCCAGGCCGCTTTCGCCTTGTATAACACATTATCTAGAGTCACATTTCGTATCAACAGCACATTGCACATTGCACACGCATAATCTCAAACTCGGTGGCGCGATCCCAATTATTTCTCTTATCGTGCAAGGTGTCAGACCTGCCGTTCCTCAACAGGTCACCTGCGCAGTATCCTCTACAGCCACTCGTATATGCTATGTAAACTTCAAAGGCGAACGATAATTAAGTTGTGGTTGCAGCGAGCAGATCCACCATCTGTTGTGATCCTCCACGTCCCAATTGTCAACCATTTCCCAAACCAAGTAGAACCGGAAACGCCTCGTACAAATCTCGTATGTTATGTACCGTCCAGCACCCGGAATCGTGCTTCTGGCATGGCAGCCTGTAAACAAGGCCGCCGGCCAAAAAGTTCCGAGTCAAACCAAAACAAGAACAAGATGAAAAGCAAGAAATCAAAACCCAGGCGACAAACATCCCCTGGTCCCCGGTCCAGGAACGTCATGGTTCGGGTAGTAAAGCTGAATCATCCCACGTAAATCTGCTATGAATCTCAAGCAGTGTAAGCCCCTATGAAAAGGGCCCCTTTCTGCCCGCAGAATCAAGAAATCGGGTATCAACAAAGGAAAGTAATCGAATGCAACGTATGAGGGTGAGTGATGCGGGTGTATATGCGTATGTATCATTGCCAGGGGAATTCGTCGTCGGGGTCTAGGAGTTTTTGCTGAATCGACGGGAAAACCAGCTCTTGCGCTTGTCCGTAGCCTCTTGTGGCCGGGACTGCTGGGTCGACGTTCGCCTGAGAAGGGTGGCTTTTTGTTTCGGAGCCGGAGCGGGGACAGGGGCTTGTTGCGCAGCGGCAGGCGGTGCCGAGTTGGGCGCTCGCTGCTGCGGTGGCCTCTGTTGCCCGTTAGGCACAGGAGCAAGATAACCGCGCTGGAGCTGTTGCCCATATTGTTGTCCCTGGTTGGGCCGTGAAGCATAATCTTGGGGAGGCTGGCGCTTAACCGGCATCGCCCGTTCGATTGAGCTGTTGTCGCTGCTGGTGGGATCGGTCTGGTAACCGGCTTGGTCAGAATTTCCGCTGCCAGCCGCTGAGGTTACAGTCTCGTATGATCGGTCGTTATGAGGCATAGGATAGATGTTCGGGTTGCGGCCCGATCTCTGGTACTGCGGCTCTGACTGCATTCGAGACATTCGCTGCCGGGACGGGCCGGGTCCGTACTGCTGTCCGTCGAAATAGCTGGTTCGTGATCCGAGATCGAACTGCGTGTTTTCTGGCCTGAATGAAACTGGTCGACCGCCGGAATAGCTCTCGTGGGTAATTCGAGGTTGCACGCTACTGTAGGCGCTATCTCTTCGGTTCATGACGGAGTCGGTATCTGGGACCGTTAGTTAAGCTCAGAGAAGGTCGGAACGGGCCTATTTACCATTGCCGCCATACATTGACTTTCGTGCGTATCCCCCATCGATGGCTGCCTCGAAGGCTCGGATGGTATCAAGCGGTCGCTCCCACCTGTTCCTGGTAGGGTTTGATCGGTCGGGGTCAGCTAATTGTTGTTAGTTATAGTCTTGAGCACGTTTGGCTTGTTCCAACGAACCTATAGCGTTTCCAAAAACATCTTTATGCTGGATAGATCGCAAGGGCGCGTATGCCATTTCCGTCTTCATTGCGGCGACGGCGGCTGGTAACAAAGTCAGTCGGGAAGTCCAATGGGACTTATATACAGAATCGAGGAGGAGGAGGAGGGTAACTCACAGGGTTCGGCTTCGTTGATAGCCAGAGTAGGATCAGCTTTGCTGTGCAGACGCTTGGCCTCCTTCTCAGCAGAAGTCTCTGTCAAATCCTTGCTGCCGGAGCTCTTGTGCGACTTTTGGGACTTTTGGGAAACGAAGCTGAGAGTTCTCGGCTTGTGGCCTTGCTGAGCGGGTCGTTGATACGATGATTTGGGCGGCGCCTGAGAGGACTGCTGCTGCTGGTATGACTGGGACTGCTGGTACTGTGATTGCTGGTTGTATTGCAGCTGCTGCGACTGCTGCTGCGAGTAGTACTGCTGTTCCTGCTGCGGCGGCGGCTGACGAGGAGATGCCGGCCCTGTA
Organism: Rugonectria rugulosa; assembly: GCA_023509875.1. Lineage (NCBI taxonomy): Eukaryota > Fungi > Ascomycota > Sordariomycetes > Hypocreales > Nectriaceae > Rugonectria > Rugonectria rugulosa. The sequence goes on from JALNIO010000424.1 coordinate 32,808, forward strand.
TATTGGCGATATTGGTCTGCGGAAGTCGCCATGATTGCGGGCGCTGGGGAGACACTGTTTTATCAAGCTGGAGTCGTCGTGGGTCGCGGATTCGCGCAAGATCTTGGGAACGGCCCCTGCGGTACCAGGCAAGGGTTGTTAGAGTCTCAAGGGGGTGATAGTATCGGTGGATTGGGCGCTTGTCGCAAAGCAATCGACCGATGGGATGCTGGATGGAGATTGTCAAGGTTGAAGAGAGGGACTGGGCAAGGACAATAGCGGGTTGCAAACGAGAGGAACGGAGACCAAAACGGCTACTAGCAAGGTAGGAAAGGCACTGGACCTAGGATGGGAGATTTCGAGGTGGAGATAGGAAGAGGTTGGGGGGCCTTGGTCGAATTTCTGGTCTCTCTAATGTCTTTTTTATTTTCTCTGTCGCGCTTCTGCAGGAGGTGAGCTGCTGTGAAAGTGCAAGGTCAATGGAAGCCAAGCCAAGCCAATCAAGCAAAGATGACTTTTTAGCGTAGGGCCACGCAATAGAAGAAGTGGGCGAGAAAAGGTGGTGGGCTGCTTCCGGCGGCGTCTTGCAGGGCTTGGCTGAGGTGAGTGAGGTGCTCCGTAGGCAGGTACCTAGGATTACCTAGAATTGCGAGCGCCTACAGCTCAGAGCACGATGTCTCAATGTACTGCCTGCCTGCACTGAACAGCGCACTTCCCTCAACAGTGTGGGCGTGGATCCGCGAGGTACTTCGTATCCTCTGTACCTCGCACTTTCACTTCGTACAGAAGCGGGGCCTCTTCTTTGGAAGGGTAAGAGGCAGGCTGGTAGCCCTAGTAGCGCTATCAAACAGTGGAGTCGCTGGTCGTGGGCGGGCCAGGGTGTGCCTTGAGGGTTGCGTGTGCGGTGGACTCGGACGGGTTTGAAGGCCGGGAGTGGATGGGGATGGTGTGGTTGCAGGATGGATTCTGCTGGGATGGCCCGATTATGGCGGGACAGGGAGCGAGAGGAAGCTGGAACTCTAACAAGAGAGAGAGAAGGCAAGCTCGCAGGCGAAGGGGGAGAGAGAGAGCGAGCGAGCGGAGGAGATGCAGAAAAAGATGGGCGGATGTACAGTATCACTGCAACTCTGCAGGAACGCTGTAATAAAGGGAATGCAGAATAGGGGGAGGAGGAATTGGCTATGGCTGTGAACAACTCAAGACAAGCCAAGACAGGACAAGACAATCACGCCTCGTTCTCCTGTTTCTCCTGTGTCTTCGAATCTGCTCCTTTTTTTTTCTTTCCGTTTTGATGGATGACGACTCGAACGGCAATTGGAATTTCGCCCAGGCAAGGTACTGGCGCCAAAATGCGAAAACGACCGGACAACAGGCCAAGCTCCCTAGTACCTTTGCACCAATGGTACGGAGGAGAGGTACTGAAATCTCACCTTATCGCAGGCGCGCAGTGAAACTGGAACTACCCCTGCACTTTTTGGTGTTCTAGGCGTCGTCCTGCCTGTCGATGCCTGTCGCTGCTGGCCCAACTGTGAGACCTGCTATCGAGGTTTCGTCCCAACCACGACAATTCTCGATGTCTCGCAGATTCCTGCTTTCGTTGCTTTTCTTGGTCTTTTCCCTCAGACCCTGGACCTTGTTTCCGCTGTTTTAGGTCTTTGGGTAGCGCTCTTGTGCGTCTTTCCAAAACACAGCCACCGAGAGATGTGCGTCTCTGTCGTGGTGGCTTGATGGTTTGATATTCGTCCAACGCGGTGTCTAAATTCGTTCCCCTATTCTCAGCCCGCGATGAGTCCTGACGTCTGCCGTTTTCCGTGGGCGTCGAATAGGCTGAAGTTTCTCGCAGTGGTTGTGCTGTTAGGCTGGATCGGGTGTACTATTAGAGTCCTGACGTCACGATCCCAGCTGTCTTAATGAGGGGGCTTAATTGTTCCAGCACCGGAAGCAAGCAAGCTCGATGCGCTGTTCACTGCTTCACAAGGAGGGGGAGGCCTGTCGTCGCCTAGGTTTCCAGTCCACGAGCCACGCCCCTTGTCGATTCGATTGCAGGTGGCTTGCTTGGTCCTGTCTCTGAGGGTGGCGGCGCTCTTACAAGGGGGTGTGGCCGGGGGTGTGGTTGCGGCACCGATGGGGGATTGGGGGAGAGGATAGCGGCCTCAATATGACAGGTCAATGCGGTATCGATTTGGTCGGCTTTCGTCGAGAGGAACAAAAGTGAAAGGCTCGTGGTCCTGCGGTTGTTGTAATACAGTGCAACCCCCAAAGAAAGCTGCGTGAACGTGGCGACGGGTGTTGCTTTGCTGCTGTGGACGTTTTGTGTCTGACACGAGCTGGACCTTTTTTTGTTTTTGTTTTCTTTCTCTCCGTCTCGAGGTACCTGTATCTTCTCTCTAAGACGGCTTAGGCTTGACCCGGGGGGTAAATGATGCGAAATGGCGTGTCGGCACGAGATTCAGTAGTGGTTGGATGTCGGGTGCAACCGCCCAAGGCGATGTAATGTGAGTTTGAGTGGTAATATCCGTTCCGTGGCGGTGATTTAATTATCGTCGGCGCGTGGTTGAAGCTTGGTTCAGATAAGGTGTCAAGGTGTACGGGGTCGGTACGCGAGCACAGAAATACACCTCGTGAGCAGCTCGGGACGACGGGAACGCAGCAGAAGAAAACGAGCGAAATGAGGAAAACGAGCGGTGATTGCACCCTTTTTTTCAGCCAGAGAAAACTCAATTACACGGGCACTCCGGAGCTTTGCAGCTTTGGAGGGGACGAGATGGGGATGACTGAGAGCTTATATGCATCGCGCGTGCATCTATACGAACATGTACATACGTAACTCGCGCTCATCATGCCCTCCATCTCGGGCTTCAAGTGGAAGTTGGGGGAGCTGCGCTATCCAACGATACGGCGTCTGAAGCAGGCCGTCGAACCAGGAACGAACTCGGGAGCCAGACAAAGGCCGCCAATCCGTCTCCATTCTCGGAGGCGAGGAGCATGCGTGTACGGAGTACGAGGAGATGGAGATGTAGTGCGTACTCGGCATAGGCGCAGTCACCGCCCACGCACCACGACGGGAGCATGCGGATGGTGGTCCGGTATCGATTCATTCGTGACTGGTACATACGGAGTAACGAGATGGAAGCATCTGGTATGTGGAAGTACTATGTACTGCAGAGTCGAAAAGCATGTGTGATCTGATTGACTGGTTGACTGATTCCCCATCCCCCGCACGGAACAAGCAGCAAAGTCCACGGACTCCGGAGCAGAAAGAGAAAGCGAGACGCGAAGGAGAGACAAGAGGTTGAGAGAGATGCCCTGCCCTGCCCTGAGCCCCGGCCCTGCAAACTCATTCGGAGGTCGGCATCCAAAGGCATCCAAGCTTCCCAAATGCTCCCAGCACGGGGGAGGAGAAACCTAAAAGGTATCAAGTACCCCGTTGCCGGGCTCTGATTCGAGACGAGGTTCGAACTACCGTCTGATCATGACGCGTCCGCTCCGCTCGAGGGCCACGACATGCGACTCTGGGCTGCAGTGGTCGAGTGGCTGAGCCAGACGGAAACCAGATCCAGGACGCACGTTGCGAAGGAGTCGTGGGCCTGTGGTTTTTTACGAGGTGATTTGCTTGGTTGCTTCCTTTGTTGAGCACGTATGGACGGTATCGAGTATTATTTCGACCTCAAGAGAGTCATCCTTTGGGGAGCGCACTTTTTGCCGGCGTTGCCTGGCAAGCTGGGTTCTCTCCTCCATGGCCAAAACCCTATTTAATAAATCACTACGCGAATTGCATTGTTGCATCCCCTTTCATCATGGGAAATTGTTGGTTGCCCATCGTCATTGTGTGTCAATCATGATGATCATTCCAGCGTTTACGGATACCATGTACTCCATTAGTTAGGCATGCGCCAGTTATATATAGTAGGATACCAAGATACGGGTGCATAAACCCCAGCTGAAAAGATGATGATCCTCCTCTAGGCGATAGATGCATCCATCAATGGCCCAAACCAGTCTACGACGGTAAAAGGTGAGAGAATAACAACACCGGCAACAATAACAACATCAGCAACAACAAGTTGTCTGTTGTCTGACCGAAACTGTGCCAGCCAGACGAGAACAGCTTTGAGGAGCCGCACAAGCGTTGGATGCCACGTCCACCGCTCCATCCCTCATCCTTGCTAGAAGGCTGCAGCCAAGCAAAGCCGGGTGCGGGTGCGTCAATCAAGCCTGTGTACGGAGTCTCTATAGCTACAGATGTATCCGTGCCTACCTTAGTGTCTCTTGTCGCCTTCGCCCTGGCCTGTGATGTGTTGTTCTTGTTGTTCTTGTTGCCGTGTACCTCAACCTCTCGTCAACCTCACTTTTCTACCTAGGTACATGGCATTCTCCGGATACTTCTTACCTGTTCCCCAGCTCCAACTAACCAACCAACTGGATCCAAGCGCAGGCATCCCATCCGTCCCGTCAAGAATCGGGCGGTTGGCCAGCGCACAACTTATTTTTTCCTCGCCTTGATCAACCACCTTTGCAAGTCAGGGGCAGAGGTACGGTTAGGCGAAGCAACGCAACACACAATGCAAGGAAACTATGCCCGAGATAGATGAGACTTCAACAAAGCAGGTGAGCGTAGCAGCGGTGGGCAAATCATGAGGCCTTGTGCTGGGGGGTGTGGTAGCATCTTCCCCCTCCCCCCGTTCCTCTTCTTCTTTATCCTGTTCTCGGGAGGGGGGCACATCATCTTGACGTCGTTTTTTTTTTATTATTACCAGCGCAAAAGGAATCAGAGTTGTAGTACTGCTGACCAGGTGACTGTCACTTGTCTTTCTCTATCTCCCCTTCTTCTTCGTGTTCGGTGGCTCCCGCACACCAACTTTCTGCGAGACTCATGCAAGTCCGTGGATGCGGGATCCTCCCAAAAGTGTGCCGCTTTAGCCACTGCAGCCACTCCCCCCTGCCCGTCAAAAAACTCACGCTTGTTGAATGTTTCGATCAGTTGCATACTCCATACTTTTGGTGTGTTTTTGCTGCTTAACGACATGTCTCGCCCGTTTTCCCGCCACAGTCTCTAAAGGAAATGTCACTGACACTTACCGATACGGCAGACGTACGGCCTGATGGTGGGCACACTTTCACACAACCTTTGGCCTCACCTCCTTGTACCTACTTCAGCTGGGGTGAAATCTAAGAATATCTCCGCTTGTGCGGCTTTACTGATTACATGGTAACCTATCTAGTTCAGATCCCCCATCTTCGTCCAATATCGTGATGGGTGCATCCCGTGTCCGCACGTAACTGTGGCATCTCACTCTTGTGTTTCGAGGTGCATAAGACTCATGCAGCCACACACTCCCGCCGACGAAAGTGCCATACCTATGTCTCACACATGAATTCCTTCAACTAACCTGCTTTTTACACCAGTTGATGCCCTCTGAAACCGTCCAAGCGGTTTACTTCTCCATGCTTGGCGAGGCCCAAGGTCGAAGGCCAGGTGAGAAGCTGCCCTCCTCCATAGCAAAGCTCCAATATACAAAGAGCGCCGGAGGGTATCTTACGGGTCACCGACGGCGATCACCACGTCTCCCTGTCAATAAGGTGTCCTTCGTCCGTCCCCATTTCAATATAGACCCCCCTGTACCCCACTATAGCTTTGCTAAACTAGGCTCTTGAGCTCTGAACCCCGGCATAGCTGATGATTAAGCTAGTCAAGGCGTCTTCGATCGTCTCGACCGGGTAACTATCGAGACAGAAAAGCAAGACAAACTCTCCACCCCGTCCACCAGAAACACCCATGAACTGCTGAACGCTCGTGGCGGTATGTATGAAAGCGGCGTTTCTCTCTTTCCTTTTCCCTTGCTCCCTCTTCAGTATCTCGATAACGGGCATGGCTAAGACAATTGTCCCCAATCCCGCCGGCCCTGAACGAACTTCGCACAGCCCTGTCCTGTCTAGCCCACACCTCCCTCCCGCCACGGCCGCGGGCAGAGAACTCACAAGCAAGTTTTCTGCTAATCGGACATGCGGGCCATGTTGCTGCAGCCGTATTCCAAAACGTGCTGCATCCCCCAACCAAACAAAACCCCCTTGACTGTTGCTCAGGGTCGCACTCCGAGGCATCCGGCATGCAGGCTTACCGCGCGGCGGCCAACAGATGATTGTTGTTTTTAAACCTTTTGCTTGTTTTTCTTGCTCTCTTCCTTCTTATGTGGGCTCCCGTACCTACATCAACCAGTGCGTAGGAATGATGCGATATGTACGAAACATGGTTGATTGTGCCAAAGGACGTGGGATGTGCATCCCAGTTTACAGTACGTAGGGCGAGCCGACCTTGTGCATGTAACCCTGATCAGAGCTTTCCACTCTGCTATATTGCATGTCCCATGGATATTAATATGGTCGGGTCAGTTGCCTTGGATGCTGGCCATATGATCTGGTCAACCAGCAGAACCGCAGAACCGGCAGATCATTTATATTAACAAACATATGAGAGCTGCAGTGCTTACTGGCACGTCAGTCCATCGCACTTTGTCTGAGTAACGTGATGCACCAGGCCAACATGCGAGATTAGCGAAGTGAATACCTGCAAACTGGATATAATAGAAAATGGAATGTTGCATCTCTGCGATAGGACTCGGCACCTGGAGAGGGCCGAGATTACCTTGAAGTGCCGAGTAGCGAACCCTTGACAACGTATCGACCTTGCCTTTGCCTAGTGTTCATTGACTGACCCGTTTTCTCGGCTTTTGGTCGAGAGATACGAAGTATTTGTGAGATATCAGCCTACTTGGCCAGGTTGTCCCTCCTTAATGGCCTCAGCGGTGTTAAGGTTATGAAATGGCAATTTACTCGCGGCTATCACATTATTTTTCTTTAATTTCTTGCCTTTCTTTCTTTGTGCCGGTTACTGTATAGCACAAGTGTAAGGCTGACTACAAAGCCAACGTCGATGAGGACACTTGAGGGATTCCATCCTGGACACTTGAACAAAATGTGCAATGAGAAATTATGATATTTATGGATGTTTCAAGAAGGATATCTGGTGAATAGCTCAATCATAAGGTGCAACTTCGAGGGTCGTATGCCCTCATTAATTTGCATCTCGAGTACGGATACGGGTGGCCACATTAATCAAACTCACACTCGGACATCTGACGACGTTGACTCGAAGTTATAAGAGGCGATCCCCCTGGAACCGAGATTCGTTTGAAGGACTTTCTAAAATTATATTTCATAGCTTCTTAGCATGTCAAGCTGATGCTTGAGCCGTCTCGCTCTCAGTTACATAACTGTAGTATGGTGTCTTGCTCCTTTCGTCAGATTTGATGTGACCGTGAAACAAAGAAAGGGCTGGCGTCTCAAATATTTTGCAAAAGTCTACATGCTGTGAGAGATAAGGTTAATTCATTTATGGAAACTCAGGTTGTGTAGAGCGACGCTAGGCGTTTCAGACGTTGAGGTTCGGAGAAGATCACGACATCGTATGTAAGTTGATTATCGAATTTTGATGTCGTGCTGTCTGCAATATCACAGAAGGATGTTGCCACTCGATAGAAAGAAGATTTAACAAACGGTGTTAATCTTTCACATATCTTGGTAGGAATACTTCATAGTATCGTTTGTGTATAGGAGTCAATTTATGCCTGGTTCCGCAAAGCAATTCGTTCAGGCAATCGCATACGACTCAATCCGCTACATGTAACAACCCACCGATGATATTGAGACTGATCAAATTAGTTCCGAAAAGGGAACAAGTGCGGCATGGCATCTACTGTAGCTGTAGATGGTGTCTGTCTAAACAAGTAATGTCTCGACGGGTCAATTGACCAAGTAATGGATATAATTTACCCATATCAAACCTTTTGATACACCACGAAAGGAGTCTTGAAGGCTTTCAGTAAGTGCTGAATCCAGCCAGTGTAAGGGCTCATATGGTATTATGCGGTCATCGACATGAGTGTTGCTCAATTCTTCCACAAACTCCAATGCTGCCATGATACAGGGGCCATGTGAGGATCAATTAGAAGCAATGAAGGAATAGCAAAAGTCATAGGTCAAGGTTGAGAAGCAAACGTTAGTCATGCTTGAAATAGTGCGTTACTCAGTGGAAGATGCTGCTTAATTCTACCTGGGAGTCTTAAGAGTACCATGTGTCAACGAATAATAGCCTGGATTGAGTAGCATCACGGTGTATAAAACACACCTTAGTACTAATTACCTGAAGATATGGCCGACTCTTGGTACGTATGCTGATTGCTCTCTGTTGGGTATAGACAGTTGCCTAATGCTGGGCAAGACATGCGCAAACTGGTAGGTGCGTGGGTATAATTTGGCACAAGATTCGAATACGGAACATTCACTCTAGGGATGGAAGGTTCGCAAGTAAGATCATCCTCGTCGATACCATTGGACATGGAACTCTCCGGTGATCCGTTGCGATTGTTGTTTGTTGTTCAAAAGACATTCGATTCATCATTAGACACCAGACCATGGCTCAAAAATTCCCAAAACAATCAAAATCACAATCCAGCGTTTCGTGGACAGGTGCTGCCGTAAAAAAGCCCCAACCTGGCATTTATCGTTGAATCGATTGTACCTGAGCCACCGTCGCCAAAGTTGATCTCAATCCCAGTCCACACTCCATCGCTGGTCCTCGTGGACATTCTGGCCGAGTTCGAACATCGTCAACGGTGCATGGTCATCGTCACCGACAAGTCAGGTCGTTAGAGCCTTCGGGGTTGGGATTTGACGTCTTTTTGAATTGAATGCCTCAAAGCAAGGCAATTTGATTTATCCTTGCCTCGACCAATGCAGCCAAATGAGAACCGCCCTCACTACCAACTCCATCCCGAAGCCCTTTTTTTATATCGATGAGGGGTACAGCATGACGCGAACGGAAGCACCAAACGACTTGGTGGGGAGAGGGGAGGTGAACTTGGCGCGGACAACACCAGAGTTACCTAAGAGCGGTCAGCACGAATCTTGCCAGGAAGCCATCGAACTGTAATTACCGTGAGGTCGGGTGACCTTGCCCCAGATGACACGGATCTTGGTGCCCCGGATCTCCTTTGAGCCCCGGTAGACGAAGGCAATCTTCTTGCCAAGGTAGAAGCTGTGAGCGTCATTAGCATCCCCTCGCTCTTCCCACAGTTCCTATAGTAACATACTTGGCGGCCTCAGTGTTGTCAACACCCTCGATCTTGATCAGGCTGGTGCCAGAGTGTGTGGTGTTACGAGAGCGCTGGTAGCTCAAGTGACGTCCCCTAAACCATGTTGTCAGCGCAAGTCCTTCTATGTCGTCTTCGTGCCGTGGCTTCGCAAATTTCGAAATCGATTCGAGGTGGGCATTCGGTGCGTGGACGAGCCCAAGTCGCAATTCGCATTTGCCAAGCGAATGGGGTATGTACTCACTTGACGTATACTGCAGAGCGTTGTCAGCAAAGTTCGGTAAAGAATCACAATTCCTCAATCTTGAGGGCTTGCAGATCGTGGATTGGCAAATGGAGGTACTCACGTCGGTGACCGGCTTCCGAAGGCATCTTGACTGTGGTTTGGCTTTCCGCCCTCTCAAACAACAAATGCGAGTGAGAGTATGAAGGGAAATGTCTTACCGAAAAGACCTTTACCTTGGTGTTGCGCGTCGTTGATATCGTGAATGTCGGGCTGAGGTTGAGTGGATGCGATTATGGTGTGCGCTATGCGTAGCCCGAAAAACTGTGCCCTTGAATCACGTGTAAGTCTAGGGTTCGGTTTTTTTTCTAAAAAATCTACCAACCGCACAGCCACACGAAAACAAGCCACAGCTCCCCCATTTCAGACCAAAGAACCCCCACACTTTCCGATACGACCCTCCGGGTTAACTCCGGAGTCAGATGAGCCTCAACCGCCTCGACGGAGTACGGAGTAGAGCGGAGTTGTTCCCCGTCCTTGCGTCGGTTCGCTGAATAATTCGTCTTGAAGCCCTTGATCATGAGCGCATGAGCCAAAACAACAGACCACAATGCGCCCCTTGGTCGTACTTTTCAATTTTCCAAAGGCAGTTCTGACGTCTTTGCCGGATTAAGGTCTCCATGGCCATCGATCTTGCATGTTATTGAACCACAGTTGCTGCTATCATCAAGATTCTACGTCAGCATGGACTCTTGATTTGTCGGATAGTGGCGGGATTAGTAAAACAGCCTGCATCTTCGTCAGGATCACATCACCCAGGGAACAGCATCTACATAGTAACTATCACAACAGATATAGATACAAAGGACGGCATAATGCTGGTGAAGATGATCAATTATCTGCACACGGCTGTTCGGGAAGAAATTCCCGCAGGCAAATTCAAGCTTGATGGATGGTGATCCGCTTGTGATGGTTTCCTGTTGTCTCTTCCGCCCCAATAACTACGAAGTACGGAGTACGGAGTACAGAGCTCAACAAAGCCGACACCGGGGAGGGGGTTGGTGCGGGTACAGACATGAACCTTTGGCCAGACAGCCAAGTCAACAAGATCGGACATCAATGTCCGATAGACTCGGCGGTACTTGCAAGCTGCTTATAAGAACCAGTCAATAGACAGATAGGAAGACACTACAGAAGAATTATGTGAGTCGATGTATTTGATAAGTGACGTACGAAGCAGCAAGGGCTAGGTCCCTGAAAGTTGGGGATGTTGAGCGGAGGTGGTGGCCTACAGCCCCGAGTGGGCCAAAGCAGGAGCTGCTCTTCTACGGAGTACCGAGCTCAGTCTGCCCCAGGCCGTGAAAAGGCCGTACGAATGCACGCAGCTCTCAGGCTTCTCCCCTGCTGTCAATTGTTGTTCTAGGCGTCAATCTTCCTCAAGCCTTGCAGTCGGCTGCATGTCAAGATCCAATTCGACCGAGTTCGAACTTGTCCCACGGGAGCAAGTCCGCCGAACACGGCGACAAGCCCGACACAAAACCAGTCGGAGCTTGATAATCATACAGGGCTGCCCCAATGCCACTTGGATGTGGACCATAAGCTGTCCCACGTTGGGGCGTGCCGCCCAGAGTCGGTGCCGCCGCCACCTTCAGTCACCCCTCACCCTCGCTCGCCGAGCTCAGGATTCGGTGAGGCATTGATTGAAGTCCGGACGAGCCGGGGGTGTGAAAAGTCTTGGAAAGGTTTGATTTGTGATACATCTTGCTCGGATAGAATAGCTAGAAGCCAATGGATTCCATATCCCTGACACCTTTGACACACGGTGCAAAGACAATGATTGATGCTGGAATCGCCGAGGACCAGCGCGATGAAAACTCACTGAAAACAACACATCTGTGCAGGACGATGCAAGACTGTCCAGACATTGACAAAGCATCTTATGAATATGCCAGAAGTGAAAAGTGGTTGACCTACCCAATAAGGAAAGCCATGGCGTACGGAGTACTGGCCAGATGGCAATTAAAGACGACTGCCCTGACGTACATAGGTACATGCGGTGGTTGAACCTGCTTGGAAGGGAGGGGGCGGATACCTACCTACCTGTGCCACATGCGTCTACCATTTTCTCTCTTGGTACGTAGTACCTCGCTCTTGTTAACGGGAGCTAGGACTCCAGGGCACCTGTTTAACGGACAAAAGAGAGGCGAGCTGCGAGGTGCCGGGAAATGGGGCACCGAGGGGCGGGGGAGGTCCCCAAAGGGCCTCAGGGCTTCGAGGACTTCAAGGGGCCCCAAATTTTTGGTGAGAGGGCCTGAAGAAGTTGTAGTGTGTGTCCTCTTTTTGGCGTCAGGTGGGATTGTGCGGGCATCAGACATGGGTCTTTACCGTATGCAGTGAGGTAAGCTTGCCTGGGTCTGCATCATAGCCCCGTCGCTCGCGGCCATTAGCTCCTCCGTACCTACCTCCTGCGTGCGCTGCATACTCGTCATAAAACCATCCGGGCCCTGCTGCTCTTCTCCCTTGGAAATCTCTCCTCAGCCCAGCTTCTGCTCTGCTCTAATCTCGGCTTTTGAGTTGCCTTTCCACTTACAACCTTTGGTTTCAATCTCATTGTCCCTCATCAAAGCCGATACCTCATCCCGACCCCCCAAATATCTTCTTCCATCCGTTCCAAGACTGCACACATCATGGAAGCCCCATCTGCGCCGTACGTGCCCACCCCCACCATAGATACTCCTTGACTGCACTGCTGCGCACCGCAACGATCGCAATTATCGAATCCAGATTACTAATCGTATCGACTCTCCAGGCACAAGGAGCTCAAGGAGCTCAAGGAGAACACGATCATTGTCGTGCTCGGAGCTTCTGGTGACCTTGCCAAGAAGAAGACAGTAGGAGCCTCACCAAAGTATCCATGGTCCTACGCAGTGCTAACATTGAACCTCGACAGTATCCCGCGCTCTTCGGTTTGGTAAGCTCCGCTCCATGGCAACTACAAGGGCGAAATGGATAGATAACTAATTAAATTGTGACACCAGTACCGAAACCAGTTCCTTCCCCAAGATGTCAAAATCGTCGGATATGCCCGTACGAAGATGGACCACGAGGAATACATTCGACGTATTAGGTCCTATATGCAGACTCCCACCAAAGAATCCGAACAGCAGCTTGACGACTTCTGCGCCCTTTGCACCTACGTATCCGGCCAGTATGACAAGGACGAATCCTTCCTCGTTCTAAACAAGCATCTTGAAGAGCTCGAGAGCGGCCGACCCCAGACCCACCGTCTCTTTTACATGGCTCTGCCCCCCAGTGTTTTCACTATCGTCTCCCAGCACCTCAAAAGGATTTGTTATCCCTCCAAGGGCGTTGCTCGTGTCATTGTAAGTCGGATTGATGGAACGATCGTAATTGGCATACTAATACTTTGCCAGGTTGAGAAACCTTTTGGAAAGGACCATGCCAGCTACCTCGAGCTGCAGAAGTCGCTCGAGCCTGATTGGAACGAGCAAGAGCTGTTCCGAATTGACCACTACCTGGGCAAGGAGATGGTGAAGAACATTTTGACCCTTCGATTTGGTAACTCTTTCCTCGGTGCTACTTGGAACCGTCACCACATCGACAATGTTCAGATTACATTCAAGGAACCGTTCGGAACCGAGGGCCGAGGTGGTTATTTTGACGAATTTGGCATCATTCGGGATGTTATGCAAAACCATTTGCTCCAGGTTCTCACTTTGGTTGCCATGGAGCGTCCTGTGTCTTTCAACGCTGAGGATATTCGCGATGAGAAGGTCCGAGTTCTCCGAGTCATGCCCAAGATCGAGCCCAAGAATGTCATCATTGGCCAATATGGCAAGTCTCTGGATGGGACTAAGCCGGCCTACCGTCAGGATGATACGGTCCCTAAGGAGTCTCGATGCCCCACTTTCTGTGCTCTAGTCGCATACATCAACAACGAGCGTTGGGAAGGCGTTCCTTTCATCATCAAGGCTGGTAAGGCCCTCAACGAGCAGAAAACGGAGATCCGGGTCCAATTCAAGGATGTCACTTCGGGTATTTTTGAAGGCATTCCCCGTAACGAGCTTGTGATGCGCATTCAGCCCAACGAAAGTGTCTACATCAAGATGAACTCGAAGCTTCCCGGTCTCAGCATGCAGACTGTCGTCACTGAGCTCGATCTTACTTATCGCCGGCGATTCTCTGACCTCAAGATTCCTGAAGCTTATGAATCGCTGGTTCTGGACTGCTTGAAGGGTGATCAATCTAACTTCGTCCGTAGCGATGAATTGGATGCCAGTTGGCAAATCTTCACTCCTCTTCTCCACTACCTCGATGACAACAAGGAAATTATTCCCATGGAATATCCCTACGGTACGAACACTTCGTGGCATTCCAAATTCATGTGATAGATTAATACTAATGCGAACGTAGGATCTCGTGGTCCTGCCGTCCTCGACGAATTCACGGCCGCATACGGTTACAAGTTCAGCGCTGCTAACTACCAATGGCCTACCACCTCGGCCAACCCTACCACTCTTAACAACAAGTTGTAAGTAAAGCAGGCAAATTGAACTGGCCAAACAGCCTGGCGTTTTGCCACAGACGGAGGAACAAGTTAGGTAACAGTATTCTTCAGTTAATTCGACACGGCGCCCGGCAACGCTCACGATCAGTCCTGGACGACGGGGATGCTATATTACATGGGTTGTTCGACTTGGGTCGTACGACATCGGCGACGGAGGAAAATTACGATTCAGAAACGAGGAAAAGAGGAGGGTTGGGCGAGATATTTGGTAATGATTTTGGACTTATTAGATGTAGGATCTACGATTCAGTTTTGCTAGGGTCCCCGCAAGATGGTCAAGTAGAGCAAGAACTTCTCCCAATCCGGGAATCAGTCACGACTCTTTCAAATTCAAAGAATAACACATCTCAAAATTGACTGAAGGGTGTATAAGTTAAAGTACAATACCTACCTACCTTGGTAAGGTAGGTAATAAAAGTGCGTGTCTGCTTTACATCGTGATTCAGTAACGGAACTTTGCTATCCACTCAACCTTTGCCCCACATACGCGTTGTTCTTCCGCGCTTTCTCTACTTCTTTTAACCTTGGCAGCTTGGCCTGTGCGTGGATTCTCACATGACCCAGCTCGTTACCCAGAGTTACTCTTTGAGGAGGTTGTGCTACCAAGGAAAATCGACAAAGGCGACCTACTGCCACGACCACCCACGCCTCCGACTCCTTTCATCAAGTGCGCCAGCGTCGCGTCGCTGGATCTCGATCTCGTTTTCAGACGACGAAATAATAGTTACTACTACAAATATAGAGCGATATTACGTACCACTGCGACCGTCACGCCCCCTGCGACCATCGAAAGTTTCCTCTGCAGGAACTCAAGCGATCATCCCACAAAGCCAACGCAACAAACAGCACAATCACGAAGCACCTACCATTGCGCAGATTCATTTTGCAATAATTTATCTTCAGGCCATCGCTGCGACTTCTCCCTGCGCCACTATTGCTCGCGCCGGGTACATTTGATCTCGACGGTCATGCAGCGCCGAGTTCATCCCTAAGGCTCTTCGAACCCCCTCCATGATACAAGGAAGCGAATAAACGACACGACGAGCGACGTCCACTAAGCTCTCGCGGACGCAGGGTCCTGTTCAGTTGATCACTGGGAGCTTCGTCAAGATTCTTGAATGCCGGGCGTTATCAACATGGAAAATGGCGGCCAGAATGGCGCGCGCACCGATCACGACCGAGATGCGAAGACCAATGGCGTAACTGGTCCTGGCGTCGCCGGTCAGCAAAATGCTACGAGCGATGCGCCAGGGAAAGCTCTCAATGGGAGTGGTTCTGAAATGAACGGATCGCGACCACTACCTCCTTCAGATCAGGATACGGCTGAGAAAACACCCAGAATGAACAACCTACCGGATGAAATCGTTCACATCACACAGGGCTTTGTCCCTCTCTCGCTCCTCCTCACGCGACTCGCCCAAACGACTCATAACTCGCTCCAGGACAAAATCACCGAGTTGGCCAAGATGCCAGTCCCTGCAAATGCCATGAATGGAAACTCCACGGTTCCCAGCAACCTACCTGACGATTCATCGCACGAAAACCTACGAAAAAAGGCCGTACTTCTGACTTTTGCCCAAGACATGCACACCAAATGGGTCAAAGCCCTCGTCATTACGGAATGGAGCAGGAAATCAGAGATGGTCAGCAAGCTGATTGACTTGAAGTTTCACTTGGACCAACAACGGATCCTGTTTGATGCTGCCCTGGACAACATTGTCAATGTCAAGCGAGATTTGACGTTTGCTCGTATGCCAAGCCCCGATTTGAAGACAGCTCTCCAGGTCCTCTCTACTGGCAAGGCAGCCTGGATGCCGGATGTAAGTACCAAACTTGTTAGGTGAGGATACGAACTGACTATCTTGCCAGCTTCAATACATCGAACCCCCAGCTTTGTCGCCTGATGAGCAACTGAAATGGATCGATGATCTCAATACTCTCTTGTCGCTGAGGTTAAACTTGGAGGATTATGACAAGATCCCCTACCACTTCCGCAACTACGAGATTAGCTCAGGCCGAGTTACTTTCAAAGTACCGGGGGAATTCGAGGTTGATTTGACGATTGCTGATGAAGACTTCGAGAAGCAGTTTTGGTTTATTGATCTCAGATTCAATTTTAGTCCGGCAGCTTCAGCTCTTCCCGAGTCCCTGAAGAACTATCTCGAGGCATATGTCAATGATGTCCTCAGCAAGGATGGGCTGGCTGGTTGTTATCAATTCCTTCACGAGTTTGTCCTGACCCATAAACTCAATGAACTCAGACGCCAAGCTCTTCAACTAAGCAAGGGTGCATGGACCGGCACTCTGATGGTTGAGCCTCTAAACAGAGCCCTTGCCATTCAGTACTGGACTTCACGGACGCCACCAAGTGATCCGAAGAGTTGGGTGCTAGTTGCGGTTAATAGTGGTCGAAAAAAGAATGGCGAAGCTGATCCTAAAGCCTCAAGTTCTTTGATTGCGAAGTGGTATCGGGACAACAAGGAGGTAAAGGATGTGGAAATTCCCTTGGATACGGAACACTTATCTGCGGAAACCCTTCTCCGAACGGTCATCAGCCACCATATTGAATATATCCTCGGCAGCATCCACGCCAAACTGCAAACGGCTGCTCGCTTCCGCAATCGTGAGGCGGGCATGGTGCTTCATTTGGCCCAATCAGACCCGGCTGCATCCTCTCTCACCATACAAGTCGGCCCAACAAACAGTGCGGCGTTGCTCATTGAGCCGACAACCGGCCTCTTTGCCGTTAAGCCGCATTCGAAGTTTACATATCATTTCGAGCTGCAACTCAACAACGGGAAGAACGCAACCGATGACGGTGTGTCGTGTCTAGAAAATGTGCGAAGCGGCTTCATGGAAGATGAACTCAACCGCCGAGGAGGCGCAATGGGATGGAAGACGGAAAAGTGCCCATTCAGCAACGAAGAGCTTATGTCTATCGTCAAGACGAGAGAATGGACCAAGAGCATTTGGTTGCGAAGGGATGGATGGACTCCGAACTGGTTCGTCATGGTGATACTCAGCCTCAATGGCGATGAGTGGTGGCTCCTTGAAGTGTAAGTCAGGTTCAGTGCCAGTTTCGTGTTGATGTGCTAACGAAGCTCTTAGCAATCGTGACACTCCATCCCAGTCGACGCGGTTCCAAGCCAGACTTCCTTTGAACAAGGGTTACCCAGACCTGTCCGACGGGTTCTGGAACAACCTCACTTTATTCGCAACCGCCATGATTGCGCAATCAGTTGACATGCGCGAGTTGCATGTGAATCATATCAAGAGCAGACCGAGCCATGTTAAGAACTGGTCTCTGCCACAAGCCGTCCGACTTCCTTCCATTGAAATTGCCTTATCGGGCATATTCCCGTCAATGGTGTTTGACACTGTTGAAAACAACAAACTCGCCAATGGCACCAGCTTCGATAATGGAGAGCTTGCATCGATTGTGAAGCCGGTCTCTCGACTTAACATGCCGGGGAGGCAACCATGGGCACATAATGTTGTCACCATCCAGTTCAGGTCTGTGCAGTCACCTTTTAAGGACGCGGCGCTTCTCGAGGGTACTACATCAGCACCTTTGACTTGCACATCGGATGCTATCATCAGAGTACGCAGACCAGCTAAATTTGCCACACTCAAGGGCATGGTTGGCCACGATGTTGTGTACAACGCTCAAAAGGGCGAGTTCCGCCTTCGCATACGACATAAAATTGGGGAGTCGATCCTTTCAACGCTGAAAACCAGAGTCAAGGCGGTCGATAGGTTTGTCAACTTTGTGGAGTCTATGGATAAGGCCAAGGGAACGATTCAAAGCGAGCAGGTATCTCTTCAAGAGGTTACATTCTCCTACACTGAACCTGGTCAAGGCGAAAGTGCAGAGGGTGCACAGCCTCCGCGACGTTGGAGGGTGGCTCTGGATCTTTCCAAGCCACAAATTAGCATTAAGCTGGAAGAAGGCAACCCCCATCTCAAGGTTGTTGATCTTTTGCAGAACCTAGTCAACACAGAAGGGGGCATCGAGGTCATGATGGTATGGCTGCCGACTTCTCTGCCTGCTCTGGGCGTGATCCAGAGCATTGAAACGACGTGGGCCGACATTCAAGCCGAGCAACGAGGTCGATTCGAAATGTCCATGAAGACTATCGATTGGTTGACTATTCGCTATACCCTAGCAGGGCCAGGCGCTCCTCAGCAGCCGAAACGACAGCTCAACCTCGAAGTTCGGATAAAGATTCGGCGGGGCGAGCCTTGGTGGCATATCTGGAGATCATCCCCGACGCCGGAGGGCATCACGGATGATGAGTTCACGCCGCTGCTTCAAAAACTCTGGGAGAAGAAGGGTGATGATTGGAACGGACTCGGTACGAGCGCGGCTGCAAAACCAGTCGGAGGCGTGGTGAACCTGCTAACGGCGATTGACGACGTCGTTCGGCCATTGGCCCTCAGCGATGCCGCCGGGGGATCACAGTTCATGCTCATGGATTAGAGGGCCGGTCAGCATTTGTTTGCATAGCGATGTGTACATGTTTATATTTTTTTTATCGGGGATGGGATGGAACAAAACCCCAACTGGCGCGGGCGGTTATGTTGGTTCTTTACAAAACAGAAGCATAATGATACCTCACAATGAAAGTTGTCGATTTCTTTCTTAAAGTATCTACTTGTAGTGGGCATGCTGGTACTAATAAGAAGTAGTAGCAAATAGAGACGCTTGTAGCTGAAATTTGGTTCCATATGGTGGTATGACGGCATTGATATATCTGAGGACTTGTTTTTTTGCTCAGCAAATAAGATAGTATTATTTCCACAACCAAATCAACTATGGAAGACAAGCACCAAGATATCAAGTGAACAGTACTTTAGTCAAAACAGCTTCGACTGG
The DNA here is from genome assembly GCA_023509875.1 of Rugonectria rugulosa. NCBI lineage: Eukaryota > Fungi > Ascomycota > Sordariomycetes > Hypocreales > Nectriaceae > Rugonectria > Rugonectria rugulosa. Next base: position 51,623 of record JALNIO010000424.1, read on the forward strand.
TTATTCACGCAGAGCAAGGAGGGTCATTGTCGCAGCTTCAGCACAAGCCTCGTCGTCGTCGCTCTATCCCGGCCGCCACAACGACATTCCTGCGAAAAGGTCCTTAGCAATCGATTTGACTTTGCCTGTGTCCAACAGCAGCTTTGAAATAGCCTCGTATTTGAATGTCGTCGCAATTTGCAGCGGCGTCCGGCCTTCATTGTCCTCAGCGTCCGGGTCGACCCTGCCTGTGTCCAGGAGTAGCTTTACAATTGTCTCCTTGCCTGCGCTTGTTGCCTCCAGCAGCGGTGTCCGACCCCAGCGATCCCTAGCATCGGGGTCAAGCTTGCCAGAGTCAAGTAGCAGTCTAGTGATGGCTTCGTCACCTCTCTGCGCAGCCCCGAAAAGCGGTGTCTGTCCGTCCTTGTTCCTGGCGTCCAGGTCGACCTTGCCAGTGTCGAGGAGCAGCTTGACAATGGTCTTGTCACGCCGGTATACCGCTTTCAAGAGCGGCGTCTCCTTCTCTGCGCTTGCAACGTCCGGGTTGACATTGCCTGTGTCCAGAAGCAGCTTGACACTAGCCACATTGCCCTTTCCCACCGCCCATAGCAGCGGCGTCCACCCGTTCTCGGTCTTGGCGTTGACATCAACCTTGCCAGTATCCAGTAACAGCTTGACTACCGCCTCGTTGTTTCCAATTGCAGCCTCTAATAGCGTCGTTTGTCCCAAAATATCCCTAGCATCCGGGTTGGCCTTTCCTGTGTCTAACAGGAGCTTGACCATAGCCTCGCTGCCCCTTTCTGCCGCCCATGAGAGCGGTGTTCTATCACCTCCGTCCTTGGCATCCACGTTGACATTGCAATCGATGAGCAGTTTCACAATCGCTTCATGGCCCTTCTGTACCGCCTGTAGTAGAGGTGTTCTTCCGCTTACGTCTCCGGCATCCGGATCGGCTCTATGATCGAGTAGCAGCTTGACAATCCTTTCATCACCCCTCTTCACTGCTTGCAGTATTGGCGTTTTCCCAATCTTGTTCTTAGCGTTAGGATCTGCATCATAATCCAGGAGCAGCTTAACAATCTCCTCAATCCCTGTCTCGGCCGCCAACAAAAGTGGTGTACTTTCATGTTCGTCCCTGATATTGGGGTCGACTTGGCAATCTAATAGTAGTTTGACGATTTCTTTGTTGCCTTTCTCTACCGCGTGCCACAGCGGTGTTCTTCCATTCTTATCTCTAGCATCTGCGTCGACCTTATGGGCTAGGAGCAAGCTGACGATGCTCTTATTACCCTTCTCTACCGCTCGCGACAGCGGCGTCCTTCCGTCTAGGTCTTTGACGTCTGGGTCGACCCGGCAACTAATCAGCAGCTCGACGATGGCTTCGTGGCCCTTCTCTGCCGCCTGCAATAGCGGTGTCCTCCCATTATCATCCTTAGAACCTGGGTCAGCCTTTCGATCGAGTAGCATCTTGATGACCTCTTCTTCACCCTTCCTCGCCGCCTGCCAAAGTGATGTTCGCCCTTCAGCATCCTTGGCATCCGGCTCAACTCGTTGATCCCTCAACAAGATGTCAACCACGTCACTGTGTCCCATCTCTGAAGCATAGGACAGGGGTGTTCGGTGTTTCGCGTCTGTCGAGTCAGGGAAGGCTCCTCCATCCATCAATTCCTTAACGACATCGATGTGCCCATTTTGAGCTGCATGAGATAGGGCTGTTCTTGAATCTTCGTCTGGATCCTTGTAGTCGGGCTCGGCGCCGAGCTCAAGTAAGGCAACCACCACCTCAGCCCAGCCGTGCTTCGCTGCTGAACAGAGCGCCCTCCCTCTTTCTTCATTTGTGAGCGATGTAGAGAGAGTGAGGTAAAGTAGGGTCGCAGTTAGATCGTCTCCAAATGTCGGTGACAGTTGAGTGCTATTGCCGGAGCTGGCCTGCTCATTGACCCCCTTTACAATGTTAGTGTAACGGTCAATGATGTCTTTGACGGTGGCAGGTAGTGATTGCCGGCGACCAGTTTCGGAGAGCCATCTGATACCATCCAGGCCGAATTTCTTGGTCGTGTCGTTGCATAGTGCCCATCGATACAGCTCACCCAATGCAATGGCTGCTCGTTCGGCATCCTTACTGAGATTTTGCTGGTTTGTGCCAGCACCTGAAGTCAGAACACCGCTGCACGTTCCCCATGCCCATCTGAGCACTGTTTCTGCCTGTTCCCACTGGTCACGTCGTCGGTGCTGGTTCGCACTCTTCCTAGCCGCTGCCAAGGCGCTCCCTGCGGAAGACAGCGTCAGTCGAGGTATGATTGGAGGCAATATACACAACAGTGCATCCTCTCTCGGGCCGAGTTGGTTTTCGTTGAAAAGCCTTGCCAGGTCGGACACCAATCTGTTCTCTAATCTGAAATGCTGTGTTTCTTGTTGGACATCGATGGCACCAAAGTCTTCCACGATGTCGAATACGCTCTTGATAAACGATCCAAACACTTCCTGGACGCAAAGGGATAGAAGAGAACTGTTTGTAGAAGCTGACCAGACCGTAAATGGATTGGGGCCTTGGCTTTGTGACGTCTCGGTTGCATGCCATCCAAAGTACCGAGCTGTATGGTCCAGTTGCTCCGGCAGTCCACCAGGTGATATCTCGTGGTAGTTGTGCTCCGTTGCCTGCTCCCAGATGGTGCTTACGTCGCCACGATTTGGGGACGTGGGACGAAGTACATCTTCCATGAATTTAGGAATTGCGCCACCAAGCCAGATTTTGAGATCCGTCTCTGCAACATGTCGGCTGGTTGAAACGATGCGCCGCGCCGGGACTTTGGTGGCTCGAGAGAGCGTGAGCTTGGTCCGCAGGTCTGATACCTCAACAGCAGGATCAGATTTCAGTGACCAAAGCCACAGTCCCAGAAGTGCCTCTAGTTCTAATTTGTTCTGTAGTCTCCAAAGGTTTCCTGGACTCTCGCGATTGAGACGCAAGTATATGGTATGCCGCTTTCGTGATTCCGAAGCAGCTTTGCCCTGTGCCGAGTTTCTTGGCAACTCTTTGCAGGCCACTTCACAAGCTATACCCCAGTACATGGACTCAGAATTTTGCCATTCTGTTTTGATCTTGGGGCTGTTTGAGAAGATTGTGCTAGTTGCAGACTCAATGGCCTGAGCAAGACGTCGGGCACTCTCTCGAACCTCAACCATGGTGATGTTGAATTCCTCTGCAGATACAACAGCACTCGTCTGCGAGATTGACGGCTGAGTGAGATGAGCAAGGCGAGCCCGGTAAGCCAACAATTTTCCTGCCGCATTTGGGTCAGCGAGACTTGGTGGACGTTCGCGTTTGATGCTTCCTGCATCGCTGAGCGTGCCACAGAACCTCCAAAAGTAACGGCGGGACGGGTCGGATGCACTGAATGGTGCCGTAAGTGATGGCGATGGCTTCAAGTCAAGGTATATATCCTCTCCTCCAATCCTCATGGCAAGCCAGTCAAGTTCATGTCCGACGACCTCGTCCAGACAACGGCGAAGAAAATTGTCATCCGGTTTCAAACGCTGCATACGAAGAGCAGCCCGCAGCCCACTCATCACCATGGTCACGCCAAGCTGAGCAACAGAGACAGCGGAATGAATGCCCCGTAGTCCAACAAACTGCAGGATAAAGCCAGAAAGCGTGGTTCCAACCGCTACCCACACCAAGAGTTCCGAGTTCTGTGCCCAGTCCTCTGACCGGTTCTTCCACGAGGTGATGTACTCGTCAAGCGGCTTGTCGCCATCGCTGTAGCAAAACGAATCAAAAATCTGGTCTCCAAGAGATTGTCCCCCAGGCTGTATCCAATAAAGGGACGAAGCTTTGGGTCTCTGGGTTTGCTGTGGTTTCCTCCGAAATATCTGCTCTTTCGTACTTTGGCCCACCAGAGATGCGCAGTGAAAGTTGCCGGCGCACACGACAATAGTTCCAATGAGCATGAGGGGGCAGGCATACGATTCCGGCTGGGTACCATCCTTCTCCCATCGCAGATAGTATGTCACAACAATGGCAAATATCAAAACCCCTCCCTGCAAGATCAGTCCAGCCATGGCAACTGTCCAGAAGACGGATGGGGGCTGCCTCTTGATGCCCACGTTAAGAGACAGATTCGGGGCAAATGCGTCGGGTTCGATATTTCTTTCGGTATCATGTGTGTCTTTTTGCTCATCCTCCCATTCATCTTCGCCATTTCCGCTGCGTAGGTACTCTCGGAAGGTGTATATCCCTGCTGCCCCGTTGAAATCAGGCTTGACTGGATCATGAACAACCTCGAGAATCTTGGGACGTCCAAAGACTCGTGCGATGCCCCCGTTGTTGTAGAGCTCACACACATCCCGGCTTGTGGAAGAGCACAGCTCGGCCTCGGCGTTTCCTCCACCCTCCTGGGCTCGGCCGATGAAGGCGCGCAGCGATGGGCTTCCGCACACGCGAATGGCGGAAATGACGGCGGTCAGGATACCCATAGGAGCCATGGCGAAAATGAAATAGTCGAGCTGGGTGATGCTCTCACTGAGATACTGCTTCGTAATCTGCTCTCCGAAGAGGGACAAGAAAGGCGCCAAATCGGTCGCAAGGTTGTTGGCAAAGTCATCCCAGCCATTGGCGCTCACAAGCGGGAGGTTCAGAAGACAGCAGAGGCAAGCAGCAAGAAACATATTCGAAGCTGCCTGCTAGAAGCCAGCGCTGCTTCCATCAAGGATGTCGAAGGCATAGGTTTCAGAATAATCAACAAAACAGTTGCACCTCCGATCGAGCAGGTAAATAGGGGATCCCACGCCTCATACCTGACCCATGGACATGGGAGGCAAGGCTGTGGTGTCGCCCTTTCTGACAAGTCATCTCCAGCAAGTGGCACCTGAAGCTGCAAGAGGCCTATCAGAGGATTGTTTCTGGGTTTTGCAATACCAATACCAGCAAGCGACAGCTTAGAACCAACATGTGAACAGGGGATATCATGGCAAGGCGCTTCCCTGCATTAGCGTGCGACGCGACTTGGCGAAGCTTGGAGTTAGGTAGTGAGATGGGGGCAGTAGAGTGTAGCAGCTGTTGCATCATGCTCGCCAGTATCTTTATTAGCCAGGGCAATCAGAGAACAACTCAGCTGGCTTGACAGACAGCAGAAGACAGTCTCATTTGGTCCATACCGGCAAAGGGTATCACACTGGTTGAATTGCTCCCAATATTCAGTCCGCATAGTTTGTTTTAATTGGGTATTCGTTGAGAACCCCCGGCACGGGCCGCACGACCAGTACCTATCCATCAATGGCGTCGGCTTACAGCCAAGAGGACTGCTCGGTGAGATGCTGCCTGATGCAGTACCGTTTCCTGGGCGGTGAGCATGTACCACATAAGCGAGGCTCGATCTGTTGTGGTACTCTTCGATTCGTCGTACTGCAAGTACGACGTAAATCATCTCCATGTCTCTCTGTCTCGAAAACGCCCACAAGAGAGCCCACAGGGGGCATGGCAGCGGTGTGGACAAGGGCTCAGGTCCCGTCTCCAATGCTGCACTGCAAGCACCAGTTCTGTGCAAGGGGGGCCGTACGATGCTCGCAAGCCCCCAACGCAGATTGTGATGATGCCGAATACGTGCTAGTTGGTTGGGTAACCCTCGTAGATGGATACGAAGATGAGTGACTTGTTGGTCGCAAAGAAGAAAGGAGAATGGTCATAAGACAACTGACAAGGTCAAGAAGGTCTGCTGTAGGTACCTGAATGTTCAGTGACCCCGCCTCCTGCCCTCCCGTGAATCCACTAGACCATGTTTCCTAGCCGCGCGCCAAAATTAGTATCGTACCTGCCCTACCTTGGGCACCTAGGCAATGCACGAATCGACCTAGGTAGGCAACCACTCCCGACTAGGCAAGACACGACTTTGGGAAAGTGGAAAAAGGATTGCAAAGACCAACACTCAACTGATCCTTGACTGATAGATACAGGGGATAGTGAATGAACTTGCGAGGTTAAGGTAAGGAAGGTGAGAATGGAACAGGGCGACGACGTTATTGCTACCACTTGAGGATGAAGCAAAAGACCAGCATGAAGGAAAACTCGACGCCTTTTTTTAATTTCTTTACGCACCCGATGAGTGACAGATTCCATCTTTTGTCTATACCTTAGTATACAAGATGAGCCCATACTCATCACATTAAGTTGATAACCTCTCTATCCTTCTAGTCATTCACTCCTTTTTATTTCCAGGTTTCGCACCCTTTACCAAGATCGGTTTTCCCCGTACAGGGATTTCATCCTTGGGTTTATACGTGAATGCATATGGGTTCTTGGCGTATTCATCAAGACCCGTGACATCAAGCCAATTTTCCTTTGTCATCTGCTGGGCGATGTCGTACCCGGCTCGCAAAGCAGCCACGGTGCCGATGCGCGTATACGAACCACCGGTCACGGCGAGACGGCCTCCGAAGCTCTCGACAAGCTGGTCATGCACTGAAACAACCATAGAGTGGTGGCCGACGTTATGCTGGGGAATGGCATCCTTGGCAAGAGAAGCGACTGCATAACAGGGGCGATCGCGGCCGATTCCCAAGTGGCGCTCCAGAACGGAGCGGGCTTGCTCGATGGCCTCTTCCTCGGATGGAATCGATACGCCAGGCCTTCCGTAGTAGTGGCCGCCCATGAGGACGAATAGCTTCGTACCCGCGGGCTCGTCTGGGCCACGAACCTGAACATCTGAGTCGAAGAAAACGCCGAGAACGTGTTCAGGGTTGACTTCTGGCCAAACGGTGCGGGGGATGAGGTAACCAGTACCCGGAGGCTTCAAGTCCTCATCGGGGAACCAGAGGTTGACAGTCATGATGTCAACAGTCTCGAACTCAGCCAGGGTAGAGAGGTTGTCGTTGGTAGCCTTGAATAGATTTTGAGCCGACATTGTCGAAATCACCTTCTCATATGAAGCAGGCCTTTCATCGCTACCTCCCGATGTGACCTGGCAGAGGTTTCGTCAATATATATTCGACTACCAGAATCATTGTTGAAATGAATCTCACCTGGATTTTCTCCTCTTCTTTCTTATCCTCGATGTTTGTGATGGGTGAGTTTAGCTTGATAGAGACATTCTTTTGCTCTGCGAGGGCAAGCGCCAAGGCATCGGTCAGTGACTGCATGCCCGCGGCGCCAAAATCTACAAGTTGCCCCTTGGGCGCCAAGGCCATGTCCTGGATTTGCTTGTCCTTCCCAAGTGTCTTGAGTATGTCTGTCTCGGACTTCGGCATGAGGCGCGTCTTAGGGGGGCCTTCAGGTAGCTCCCATCCCCAGAAGAAACGATCCAGGACGCTCTGAACGCTCAGCTTGTCGATATCACCGCCATAGATGCCGTGAATCATGGCCGACGCCAGTGTGTCACCGGCGTGTCGGCTCTTGGTAAGCTTGTAAACCCAATCAGAGATGGATATATCAGATGGTACTTCATCGCTGTGATTGGTCTTAAAAAACTGGTTGAACCATAACATGAGTGCGGCACCGATGGACTGGACGAAGAGGGGTTCTTGGAGCATTTCGAAAAAGGAGATGTGGGGTGGAACTGGCACAAGATGGTCGGGGTAGAAGATGTATCGAGGTAAGGGCGGCGGTATGTTGAGGCGAAGGGCAAGATCTAGACACTAAACATTGTATGTTAGCTGGAACTGGCCTCAAAGGGCTTATAAGAGGGCATTCCAACCAAATCATAGAGAACAAGATCATCATAGCGCCAGTAATTCCCATGCAATGAGGTCAGTGACCTCGGGCCACGCTCAAAAAGAACCTTTCCCCTCTTACCCCCGAGGTTGACAGGATGTCGTTCAGTGCGTATCCATCCACCAAGCCGGTCGCTCGACTCATAGAGGGTGATTTGAGCTGTCGGCGGGAGCTTCTTGGCAAGATAGTATGCAGTCGTGAGACCCGTCAAACCACCACCAAGCACCGCAATGTTCGCTTTCAGAGGCGACAAGGAGTATAGTCGACGGCCGTCAGGAATTCGATCGTATGTGTATGATGAGCGGGGAGCACGGGCACGTCTGGAGAGCAGAGGTGCTGCGACAGTCGAGGTGCTGAGACTACGACGCCACACGCAGCAATTGAGACGGCGCGCTGCGAGCTGCGACAAGCCGCAGGGGACGGAGGGCGACAGGAGACTCATGGCGGCGTCTTGTGCACGCCTACGGCCCATCATGAGAGCTCAATGGGGCATGGTAGGGTGAGTAGAGGAGAAGTGAGTCCGATTAATGGTCAAAGTGGGACGAGTCGCGCGGCAGACGATGCGTCAAAGACCCGCGCGAGTCCGGGGCGGATATTATCCGTGCACTCTCATGAGCTTGGGAGTTGGTGACGTCGTTTGGCCGCGGGCAGAGAATGGAGAGGATGTTGGCAGCTGAGCTACTTGATGTTTAACTTGGAGAATTCGATTAGCTGAAGGTACAAAATTTGAATTGATCTGCAGGTTTGTTCTTATTTCATTGTATCAGAGTGTACTTATTCTATGTTGATAAGTTATATGCTCCAGCTCCAAGTAAAACTCTACCTACCCTACGCAGGTATCTTGACAAGTTGATGAGAATAACTTCCAGCTCACCACTTTTACTACGCCAACCCAGACTAAGTCATTATACGTCAAATATGATTCAGAACAACCAGACACCATCATCATATTCAAGACTCAAGACATGCACTCGAAAGACACAGAAACTTGTGCGGGGGTGGGCGACGAGCCCAGGTATTGCATTCTTTCCCCATCGCGCGACCCAAAATCAGAGCAACGCACGAGCTTGGCCTCTTCATTTTTTCAGGCCTCTATATAAGAAAGTGGTCGAAAGAGCTCAAAACGATGCATCGTCGTCATACCCCGTCGCAAAATGAATCCCAACTCGAGGAATCCCCCGGCTCCCAAACGCCCTTCCATGCTCTTGCAACCCCAAGCCAAGGACATTAGAAATTGACCATAGTAGTACATACCCTTCGTCACATATTTCGTCTCCTCCGTCTCGTTATCCGAATACCTGTTTCTGACACAATGCCGTGAAGATGGTCATCTTCTCCCTTCAAATCCTTTGTTCGGGTATCCTTTTTCCACGTCAAACTCGGGTTGTTTAACCAATAACCTCTGTATCCTGCTTCATTCCCTCCTCCTCGGGCTTGATAAATTCCTCTCTAGCCTGGTCATCCACAAATTTCCGTTCGCTGACGTGTTCTTCACCACCTGGAGTCCAGACCTTGTCCTTGAAGTTTCCTTGCTGACCTTCCTCATGTGCAAATGCGCAGTTGGGGTTGAGACAGGGGTTGAACTTGCACTTCGTACTGACGTGCGTAAACTTGCAGTTTTCCGTCGTGCAGTTGGCTCCGTTTCGGCACAAGGGCATGGATGGATGCTTGAAGGGGCATCGTGGATTATGGCAGTTGGGGAAGAACTTGCAGTCTTGCTCATTCTGGTGGGCAAGTCGGGCTGCTGGTGATGGATGTCGGCCAACACACTTCCTGTTCTTACAGGCGGCGCCAAAAGAGCAGATGTCAGTCACATCAACAGAGGCGCCCGGTGGCGCAGCTGGCGACTGGTGGGCGAATTTGCATTCTTTGTTGGTGCAGCTCAGATTGTACTTGCAGACGGTGTCGTTGGGGTTGGGAGGCTCGCGCTTAGCCCCTCCCATCTCCACGTCTTCACCCTCGCCCTCGCCAGCAGCCTTGTTGTCATTTTGCCTGTTATCGCGGTTCTGGTTTCTGCGGAAGTTGTTGCGGTTGTCCCGGTCAAACTTTCCTCCTCGGCGCTGATTCTGAAATCCGTTTTGATGGCCATTGGCCATAATCTGCTGGGATAGCTGAAACATCATTTGGTTCTGTTGTTCGAGGATAGCCATGAGCTCTGCCTGGTCGGGTTGACCTCCCTGCATCATCCATTGTGCTTGAGGTCCACCCGGAGCCATGCCAGCCAAACCTGCTTGGATGTTGGCAGCACGGTTGTTTCGGCCCATTCCACCACGTCCTGTCCGGGGACCGGTCGGCGGTGTGCGGTTATGAGAGTTGATGCGCTCATTTCCATTGCCTCGGACACGATGAAGAGCGCCTTCGCCAGAGCGGTCCATGGCCTTGTTGACGTGGCCGAACATGCGCTTATCGCGACCGCCACGGTTATTGCCGTTGCCGTTGCGCATTGACCGAGGGCCAGTAGGGCTGTCGCAAGTTAGTGAATCGGATGCGCGGAGATGCGGAAGATGAGAGACGTACGCGTTGAGTTCTGATACATCACCGGAAGCCATGTCTGTGTCCATTTCGCCAGATGCGCCATCATGAGGAGCACCAGTTGCAGAGCTGTCACCACCGTTGAGTTGCCGGTTGAGCGTTTCTATCTGCTCGAAGAGCCATCTTGAGAATTCTAGGGTGCTGGGGTCATCGGGGCCAAGGCCTAGTAAGTCGCCAGATAGTTCAGATGCGATCTGCTCTTGAGTCTTGCCGTTGACGACCATGAGGACGATGTACTCGGCAAGAGCAGAGTCATCAGCGCCACCAGTACCCCATCCGACCTCGAGGAGCTTTGGCTGAATGGCAGTGGTGATTGCCTCCGCCAGGGGAGTGTCCAGGTTGACTTCTACAGCCATGCTGATGGTTGAAGCTGGTTCGCGATGGTGTCGCTGAATGGGTGGCGGGAAAGGTCGCCGCAATCCTTTGTCGGCGGTTCGGCTTCAGAAACGCGTTGTTTCGGGCGGCAACAATTCGCGACGGATGGGGATTGGGACGATCGCAGCCTCGCTGTAGTAATTTGAATAGATCCGCGCCTTCTCGTCGGGTGCAAGGTGGCAATGATCTCAGAGAGCGTTGATGCTGAATGGTTTTGCAATGGTTGGGTTTTGGGTGGTAAAGATCTGCCTGCGTCACGGAGAAGTCAAAAAGTATGGGTCTAACTGGGTCACGTGATGGGATTCGGTTTGTTAAGCTGCACTTAAGATTAGCTACCGTTTTCAACGGACAGGTTAAACTGGGCTTATGATTCGCAGGCAAAAGGGGCCATGCTCGATTCCTCAGCGCTTCAAGACGGGGCTTAGGTCTTTGTTGTCATGTACGAGACAAACAAGTACAAATTTATAATCCTCTACGATCAATGAAATCGAGAACGTTCTCGGTGTTAAGCGAACATGAGTAGTTTGCGCAGGTGTTTGATATCAAATCCCATGTTTCATAGTGGCTTTGTTGAAGAGAATACGGCGCATTAGTCAGCTATTCTCGACAACCAGCACTATCGCCAAGTCCTGTTTGTTTGAACATACTGATGAACACGCACTGTATAACCAAGCCAGTTCGTTTGGGTTTACAGATCAAGGAAAGGCAATGACAAACGGTTGTGTGTATCGACGAATATCATTTTTAGCTGTTTGCGCAACACACGAATACTGCATAGTGCGATGCTCAGGTTGCAACTCGAGGCCGGTAGCTCTCTACACCGCCCAAATTGTGCTGGCCGCTCAGGTACCAGTGGCGATGTCATGGGACAAAACAGGTTCTCGTCCCGCGTCGCGTCTCGGCAGTTCTATTTCGCCGTTGACCGTTGGCATCTCCCCACAGATCAGACCTGGCAAAGCAGAGCAAGGCCTTGAGCAAGCAAGCAGGGCGCCTTGCATCATACGCACTGAACTAATTGATGCTTTACGCGGGCTACGTATGCACTGAAGTGGTCCCCGACCGAGAGAGCCGGAGGATTCTCTTTCGGCTGTCAAGTTGCAAGGGATCTGGTCTCAAAGGGGCACCTGCTCCCTGGCAGTGGAGAGCATGGAGAGCATGACGGGGCGAAGAGGCAAGGAGAAGGCGATGAGTTCTTGGAGTTCTTGGGAACAAGTTGATCGATGCCTTCCTTGTCTTTCTTTAGAGTTTCTCGCCCGGCCCCTTTTTTTCAGTGGCGACGATGCCCGAGTCCATGGATGCAGTGACGAACAGTGGTTGTTCCTTTTAGACATGTGGAGGTTTGACTCGTTTGAGTTGTTTCATATTTCCGTCCAAGAGTGCGGATGCTCTGGCAGTCAGTCGAAAGGGCTCGTTTATCTGAAAGAAGAAAGGAAAAGTTTGCTAAAATGAAAGGTGCAATGCATGCAAGAGAGCGTCTGATCCCTTTGAGCTATTTGCGAATCATCTTTGTCACACGGAAGCCCTTTTTTTTTTTTT
>JALNIO010000424.1:63877-98651 GCA_023509875.1 Rugonectria rugulosa
TAGGATAGGGCGCCCAAGTACTGAGTGCACCTGCAGGTCACAGCCAAACAGGCAAACAGGTTCCCGCCGGCGAATGCATTCTCCGTATGCATGGATAGATTGAATCATGACGACCCGAGACCGAGACAGACGGTGACTTCTGTTTCCGCCCGAGGTGGATCGCGATCAACTGGACGCACCTTGGCACCATTGGCAATGCCCATCAGCTCTTTTCTGTGTGCCAATGCAGCATCAGGTCTCATGTGCGACGCATCGCTGTCGTCTCGTTGGATGTGGTGTCTCGGTGCTAACGAGGCTGGACGGGAACATGCCATCGAGTGTGACCAACATACATGATGGCTTGCATCTTTCGCATCGATCCGAAACCAAAGCCAATCACTGTCACACATGAACACCTCTTCTCATTTCTTCTTTTCCTTCTCTTTTGCTGTGCACTTTGCCTCCTTGCAGCAACGGGATCAGTCCAGAACATGGCGCCCCCGGCGGCAACAACTGGCAAAAGTGACGCGCTGGTGCTGACGGGCTGCATCCAGCCTGTGCTGTCCACTCGATCAGGACGCTCCGCCCCGTTCCCGTACACAGCGCACCAGCACTTGAGCACTATGTACAGCGCTACAGCACACAGCTCGCAGCTGACTCGACTGTGACTGGCCGGCCGTAGGGCCTCTCGGCATTTACTCCAGCAATTAAGGAACGGAGAGTGCAGCCGATGAGGCGCGATTCGGAAGTTTCACCCTCTGGAACCCACCAAAAACCCCGGTCGTCTACCTAGTCTCGTCCATCTCATCAGCCAAGACCCCCCCATCAGTTACAATTATAGCACCAGGGCTGAAGGCTAGAGGAGGGAGGACCCACGAACCTCTCTGTTGCCCCAGGGCCCTCTCCCCAGGCCGCCAGGCCTTCTAATCCCCCCGTCTTACCGTCCGTTGTTGGTCGTTGGCTCGGCTCATGATGGATTCGTCCCGTCTTTCAATCTGGTGCAGTAGCTCCAAGCCCTACGACCAGCTTCTCAAACACAGCTCACCCCATTGAGTTGGTGATTGCTGTGATTTCTCGTGGTTCCAGCTGCGTCGTGTCACTCGGCTTGGGTTGGCGAGGGACCTGCGCCTCCAATCGCGATGCGCGCGTAGACGCGAGCAGAGACAGAAGGGGAACACATCTGCATGCCTCGTGCTACGGTAACCTCTTCAGACCAGCAAGCAAAAGTAGAGATGGACGGCAGCTAGGCGGTTGTGTGTGTGTGTGTGTGCACATCTTCCCCAGCACATGCCTGATCCATCGCGTAGAGTATCCATTCAGTTGCTTTTCTTATTTCCTTGCTGTAACGTTGCGCGACCTGGTGCCGTAGGTAATACCACTGCGGCGTCTTCCCTCCCACCCTCCCGCTCCTCCTCATCAGCGCCGCCGCATCGTATCCTCGCATATCCAGCCCCCCTCCATCTTACTGTGTCACTGACTGCTGCACGGTACCGCGCCAAAGCAGCCAAAACGCTACTGTAGCATATACATAGTTACTCACTAGGAGACGGACGGGGAAGAGTAAGGGAAACAGAAACAGAAACAGAAACAGACAGAGGGAGAGCCATCTCAGCCGAAACTGAACACTTCTCCTCACCCGTCATAGGCCCAGCATCTTCAACTACCTAGGTAGGTACTTGTAGCTAGCTCCTGCAGATCCCTCCAAACGGGATCCTCCAAGGGATCCTCCAAATTTACTACTACTCGACGCCTCCCGTGGCTGGGGGGCTTAGGCTGCTGCCCTTGCATTGGCCGGATCCTCACTACCATGCACGTATCCAATAAATCTTACATACGAAGGGGTCGGGGAATTGGAGCATCAAGGAAAAAACAACCGCCAGCCCTGTCATGACCATGCCCAACCTTATTTAACTTAATTACCGACTCTCTGCTCTGTGCTTTTCTCTCCTCTGCTCTCCCTCTCTTCTCCTCTCCTCCTCGTTCGTCGTTCGCCTTGGGAATTCAATACCTCTGTATGTTTTTCCCTTGTTGTCTTGGAGGTCCTTGTTCTGAGGTTTCCCATTCATTGTTTTCCCTCACACCTTCACACACTCTTGTATTTGTTCATTCATTCATTTGCTTTGCCTATTTATTGCTTCATTCACTCCTTGCTTCCCCCTGGGGTCTCGTCCCTCACCCAAAACAACTCATCATACATTTTCACTGCTAGTCATGTTGTCCAAAACTGTCCTGGCCGTGGCCGCTCTGGCCCTCACCCCTGTCAACGCCATATGGCCTATCCCTCAGACCATTTCCACCGGGGACAAGGTCCTCTTCATTGACCAAACCGTCGATGTGACCTACAACGGTGACACTGTAAGCTATAATTTCCCACTCTTCATGATTTATATGACGTATGGTGCTGATACTCGGAATCAATAGATTTCTTACACCTACGGCTACACCCCTAGCGCCGGTTCCAACTTTAGCAGCAAAGCCATTGTCCAGGCCGGTGTCTCGCGTGCTTTCCAAGCCATCTTCGAGGACAACTTTGTCCCCTGGAAGCTCCGCGAGCGCAACTCCGACTTTGAGCCCGACGTCTCGGAGACCAAGACGTGGATCAAGTCACTCCAGATCACTCAGACTGCCAAGGACAACTCCTCCGTCTTCAAGCCTCTCGACGGCGAGGTCGACGAGTCTTACTCTCTAACCGTCAGCGAGGAGGGCAAGGCTGTCATCAAGGCTACGACCTCTACTGGTGTGCTCCACGCTCTCGAGTCTTTCCTTCAGCTCTTCTTCAAGCACAGCTCCGGCACTTCCTGGTACACCCCTCATGCGCCCGTCTCCATCAAGGATGAGCCCAAGTACCCCCACCGAGGCGTCCTGCTCGATGTCGCCCGCACGTGGTTCGAGATTGACGACATTAAGCGAACCATTGATGCTATGGCATGGGGCAAGCTGAACCGCCTGCATCTTCACATCACCGACTCCCAGTCCTGGCCCCTCGAGATCCCCGCCCTCCCCAAGCTCGCCGAGAAGGGCGCTTACCGCAAGGGCCTGTCCTACTCCCCCGCGGACCTTCGGGACCTCTACGAGTACGGCATCCACCGCGGCGTCGAGGTCGTCATGGAGATTGACATGCCCGGCCACATTGGTGTCGTCGACCTCGCCTACAAGGACCTCATCGTCGCCTACGACGAGAAGCCTTACCAGTGGTGGTGTGCCGAGCCTCCCTGCGGTGCCTTCCGCCTCAACAGCAGCGCCGTCTACGAGTTCCTCGACACCCTGTTCGCCGACCTCTTGCCTCGCATCGCGCCCTACACGGCCTACTTCCACACCGGCGGCGACGAGCTCAACGCCAACGACTCACGACTCGACCCCGGCATCAAGTCCAACGACACCGAGATCCTTGAGCCCCTCCTGCAAAAGTTCATCAACTTCACCCACGGCAAGGTCCGCAAGGCTGGCTTGACCCCTCTGGTCTGGGAGGAGATGATTACCACGTGGAACATGACCATAGGTGACGACGTCATTGTCCAGTCGTGGCTCGGTGGAACTGCCGTCAAGGACCTGGCCGAGGGTGGCCACAAGGTCATTGACAGCGACTACAACTTCTGGGTAAGTCCAAACATTTCAAAAACCGAATGATGCAAGTTCAAACCGTAAGCTGACAAACACCACAGTACCTCGACTGCGGCCGCGGCCAATGGCTCAACTTTGACAACGGCGAATCCTACCAGACCTACTACCCCTTCAGCGACTGGTGCGGCCCGGCCAAGAGCTGGCAGCTCGTCTACTCGCACGACCCCGCGGCCGGCCTCTCCAAGTCGGCGGCCAAGAACGTCCTCGGCGGCGAGGTGGCCGTCTGGTCCGAGACCATCGACACCAACAACCTCGACCCCCTGCTGTGGCCCCGCGGCGCCGCCGCCGGCGAGGTCCTCTGGTCGGGCCGCGAGGACGCCTCGGGCCAGAACCGCTCGCAGTACGACGCCGCGCCGCGCCTGGCCGAGTTCCGCGAGCGCCTGGTGGCCCGCGGGGTTCGGGCGGCGCCCGTGCAGATGCCCTTTTGCACGCAGGGCAACGCGACCGAGTGCGCCATGGTCTTCTCCTAGAGGGGTGAGACGCAGAGACACGCTCACACGACTTTGAGTTCTGCATCTGCTTCGGCAACGTCATCTTGCGAGGCATAGCGGGCTAGGATTTATGGGATTGGAATAAAAAATTATGGGCAAATCATTGGTTTTTTCTTCTTCTTTTTTTGTTCTTTGGTTTTGTACATAGCTTTACCTACGGGTTGATGATTTTGGCGTCTATAATGACAGAAGATACCAAGTCAATTTTGATGTTTCTATTTGGTATGCACACTGATCACTTGAGTGATGTACTGTCAATGAAGATATCTATGATGAGCCTGGAATCAGTGAACTTGCTTTCAAATGATGGTATATGGAAGTACAGTCAATCAGTTCATTTGATCTGATCTGTTCAAGTCGACGTGCGCTATAACTTCCTAGTCATTGTTGAACTTGCTTTATCCAGTCATATCCTGACAAAAGTAAACAATTGTGTATTCCTTTTCCTGAGAATAAATCACAACTATCCAACTTATCCCATTGATATTATTCCCCGTTGACATCATCAATATCGGCCCTCCGAAAGCGGAGTCATCTCCGGCTCCGATTAGGTGGAGTCTAGCACCTCCCCCCTCCCCGGACGAGCTCAAAACCCCGAAGCGACCGCGCGGGGGAAAACAATTCAACTTGGAAAACGCGGGGAAGGAGTAACTCTATGTGGTTAACTACCCCTTCGTTTTGAGATGTGAGGGTGAAGTGGCACTAAACGTCCAGACCAGAAGCAGAAGGACACGAAGGTAAAACTTGTCCGAAATACTCGGATCCCCGCGGAGCCCGTTAATGAACTTTTGTGTGTGTGCTTGCCGGTACATATGTGTTGGTGTGCTGCTTGTGCATCCCTTGCATGTGATCTACAATTGCCGGCGGTGGCCAACATGTTGCGTAACTGGGTTGTTCTCATACGTGGATGCTGCCTGGTCCTCACGTCATGAGGACCTTTACATCTCCTTCTTTACGAGTTCTGTGGCTTCCATCCACTGAACTTGGCGAGTGTCTGAGCGAATCATGCTTGGCGATACCTCTCTCCCTATGATTGTAAATCGAGATGCAGGTTTGCCAGGACCGAGATTGGCGAAGATCTTTGCCCATGAACCAGGTAGCTATTGTAAGAGCAGGGTTCATCATTGTAGACTCACGTAGAGAGCAGGGATGATTCCCGTGGCCGTCTTTCCACATGAGGCATCCTCATCGCCCGTGGTAGCCCGAACTCCGCCTTTACTTTCATGCCTTGAGGCGAAGGAAGATCTGTGACTGCATAGGTACATCTATAATCGTCTTTATAGGCAGTTAGGTTTTTCGTACAGGACTAAGTTCTCACTCCCTTTGCTTTAGAATATTCTAGTGTGCTGTCTTGTAACATGTCCTGAGGATGGTGCAACTCCTCTTCAGGTCCCATAAGCCATAGTCGTTCACACAATTATATAGTAAAGACGTATACACAACATGAAATAACCTAGGAGCCCGTGTATATCCCCATCCACACGGCTCGACACATCTCCAACATCTAGCCAACATCATCAGGGCCAATCTTTACCCCGCCATCTCCTCCACACACCCTCTTCACCTTCCCTTGGGTCCCCCAGTCCCCTTGCACCTCGGCCCAGTCCCGTGCATTTTGCAGCATGGCACTCCCATCAATAGCACATGAGAGTGGCATCCCATCACACTACCGGCATAGCCTTTGAACCCGAAACGGGCAATCGGCTTGTCTTCATGGCTCCGTGTGAAGCGCCAAGTTGGGGATCTGACATGCTGTGGTACCTATTCGTGTTGTGTTTTATTGGCTGGTGAGGGGGCCACGCGCCGTTGCTGTGACATGACTGTTACGTTGACACAGAACTTGCTTCCTGGTGTATGAGGAACAAATGTTCATCAATGGTTTATAAGGTCCCTGAGTTCCACCATGGTCTTGCCTCGCAGAGGTTGGTCGCTCTGTACAACTTGATCACTGGTCGATACAACCGAGAAGCACTTGTTCCAATTCCATGATTTGATCCGTATTCATTGTGAATCCTTATACTCTTTACACAACCCTACTAAGCTGTACTTTTTATTATTATCCTCTCTTCTTATTTGCCAAGTTTGTTCCAAGGTCTATCGTTATCCATCATGGGTCTTGTCGAAATCATCTGGAGCCAAGTCTCTATCAAAATCGTCCTCGTTTTCCTCGCAGCATCCTACTTCATCTGGTACATCATCTGCCGAATTGACGAACATAGGAGAATCAAGCGGCTGGGGAACTACGGTCCCTCTATTAAAAGCTACGCGCCCTTGGGTGAGTGTCCTCTGGCCTCGCCAACTTGAACAACTCCCAGTGTTGACTCCCTGCTGGTCAGGTCTGGATAACCTATACAGAACCATACGCGCCACCTTGAGACAGGAAAACCTCGAGTATTGGCGCGAGACCTTCTTCAACTCTCCCAATTCGTGGACGTCTGAAGGGAGGATCCTCAACATGCGCGTCGTCTTCACCGCCGACCCTGCAAACCTCAAGGCCATCTTGGCCACGCAGTTCGCCGACTACGGCAAAGGGAAGCCGTTCCACGACGAGTGGAAGGACTTTCTCGGCGACAGCATCTTCACCACGGATGGGGCCCAGTGGCACGCGAGTCGCCAGCTCATAAGGCCGCAGTTCACTCGTGATCGGGTGAGCGACTTGCACTGCTTTGAGTCGCATATGCAGACGCTCTTTCGGGCCATTGCCAACGGCGGAGCCCTACAGAATGAGAATCAAGATGTTGACATGGCTCTTGTCAATGGGAGAGTCTTTGACATTAGTGACTTGTTCTTCCGTTATACTCTCGACGTGACCACCGAGTTCTTACTGGGCGGTGACATCAAGTCTCTAACGTGAGCAAGAATTGTCCAAGTCTCATGAGCCGAAACTGAGCTTATATGATTATAGAACTCCCAAACAGCCATTCGCTGAAGCCTTCAACGAAGTCCAACACATCCAAAACATCATTGCCCGCACAGCAAAGGCACGCCCACTCTATCCCAAGTTCGCCTTCTGGCGTAACCTGCGTGTCGTGCACGAGTTCATAAACTTTTACATCGAACGCGCTCTCCGCATGAGCCCCGAGGAACTGGCCAAGAAGTCCAAGGAAGATCACAGCTTCACCTTCCTCCACGCCCTGGCCGCCTTTACCCGCGACCGCACCGTCCTCCGTGACCAAATCATGAGCATCCTGATTGCCGGCCGGGACACCACCGCGTGCACGCTGTCCTGGGCCCTGTACGAACTGGGCCGTCACCCCGAGGTCGTCAAGAAGCTGCGCGCCGAGCTGCTCGAGACCGTGGGACCAACCCGGACCCCGACCTACGCCGACCTCAAGAACATGACGTACCTCAAGGCCGTCCTCAACGAGACCCTCCGGCTGTACCCTGCGGTGCCTTTCAACGTCCGCCTCGCCCTCAGGGACACCACGCTCCCGACGGGAGGGGGCCCGGACGGCACCGAGCCCCTACCCGTCCTCAAGGACACGCCTATCGGCTACTCGGCCCTCGTGATGCAGCGCCGCGCGGACCTCTACCCGCCCGTATCCTCCGACTTTGCCGATCCGGCCGTCTTCAGCCCCGACCGGTGGGCGCACTGGCACCCGAAGCCGCACGAGTACATACCGTTCAACGCGGGCCCGCGCATCTGCATCGGGCAGCAGTTTGCCCTGACGGAGATGGGATACGTGCTGTGCCGCTTGTTTCAGAGGTATGAGAGGGTCGTGGGTTACATGCACGAGATTGATGGGGGGAAGCCGTTGCTCAAGGCGGATATTGTGTTGTCGCCGGGTCAGGGGGTGAGGGTGGCGTTCTGGGAGGCTAATAATGATGAGGTCTGAGTTATTGGTACTTTTCATTGTCTTTTGGAGTCATACTCATAGGCTGTACGGACATGGAAGTTAGGCATGTGTCTTATTGACCGCTCCTTTCCCTAGGTAATCATTTTGAGTACTATGCCAAGTGCGAATATCCAAGTCCCAACCCCTATCGCAATGCAAACTTTAGAATGAACCATTATCTAATGAAGCCTCCAATCAAATTAGACTCCCGTTGGTACCTGACATTACTTCTTTCCAAAACTGTCCCTGACAGCTTGACCGAATCTCTTGATGGCTTCGTCCATATTCTCAGGCGAGGCCGACGCAAAAGTAGCCCGGAAGTACAACCCCGGAGGAGCCTTGTCCTTCTCCGTCAGGAACCACGAGCCGCGAGCTACGAGAACTCCGCCCTCGATGCACGAGTTGAAGATTTCCTCCTCAATCTCAATGATGCTGCGCTCCGAGGCACGCGGGTGCTTGGAATAGTCGACGTGAAGCCACATCTGGTAACAGTGTCAATATTCATACATCCTCATGCTGCTCCAAACTAAACGGATGCACTCACAAACATGCCCGCTGCTGGGGGAACCCAGGACACTAGGTCACGGGGCAAATGATCCTCGCAGGCTGCCAGCAGCGCATCCCGCTTCTTGGTGTACTCGAGACGCAGGTTCATGAGCCAGCGCAGATAACCCTCGTGGCCCCACGTTTCGTCAAGCAGCTTGTACAGAATGAGCTGCGAGAAGCCGCTGGGCCCTTGGCTGGCAACTTCGGCGTGGCGGACGTAGCGCTCGATGATTTCCGCCGACGCGGTGATCCAGCCGAGGCGGGAGCCTGGCACGAGAACCTTGGAGAACGAGTCCATGCGCATGACGCGTCCGTCGACGTCCAGGCTGAGATACGAGGGGATGAGCGAGGAGACGAACTCGTCGACCGTCGCCGGAGGAGGCACGTCTGGCTGGTTGCGGCCGGTGTAGGGCTGCATCTGGAGGAAGTAGTACGGCTCGTCCTCGATAATATACAGATCATGCTTCTGAGCTACACGGTAGAGGGCCTTTCTCCTCTCAGTGCCCTGCGTAGCGCCAGTGGGGTTCTGACCAGAAGGTACAGTATAAAGGACGTGAGGTTTTCGAGCACCGCGTGTCTTTGCGTCCCAGTTGGTTAAGAGCTCGTCCATCTCCTCGGGAATGAGCCCCTGGTCATCAATGGGCACACCGAAAGCTTTCACACCCAACGGCGTAATCGTCTCCAGGGCTGTCGAGAAGCTGAATGATTCAGTCAATATAGAGTCGCCACGGTCCTTGTCCAAAAACATGCGCAAGGCCTCCTCGAGGGCACCCGTGCTTCCAATGGTTTGGCAAACCTGCCAGTCCGCATACGGAGGGTTGTAAACAATCTCGGTGTGCTCGGTCAAGTAACGAATCATCTGAGGCGAGCCAGTGGCTTGTCCATAATTGAGGGCAATAGACAAGTCGTACGTTCCCCCGCGGTCGCGCACGTCGTACTTCCCAATCTTGACATCCTGGCCACGCTCAATTGTGTCTTTTTCTGAAAAGTTTGGCGACACGGGCACTTTGAATCCAAGTTCGGCAAAGGGGAAGACTTCGCTGGAGGGAAGACCACCACCGAGGGAGATGAGGCCGGGTTTCTTCAAATGCCGTGCTGCTTGTTTCAGGGTACAAGGTTCTCGCACTATACTTTCATGACTTAGGTGGTCTTTGAAATTGCCGTGTTAGCTTTCTATTTCTTCTGCCTTGTTTGCTTAAAACTCACCGTCCCATCGTTTCGCCTTGGGCTTGCCGCCCGTCTTGAAGTTGCAATGTAAGCTAGTAGATTCAATCTGGTAATTTGACCTCCAAACTCACCGATCCTTTAAACATATCACTATCAGATGCCGCCGCAACTCCAGCCACAAGCTTTCCAGCCTTGACTCTTCTCGCCTTGACTTCCTCGATTGCTGAAATGCCGTCCTCCTTGACGAAACGGGCTGGTCGGGCAGCTGGAGCAGCCTCGGCACTGAGCAGACTTGACTTGCTGTGAAGTGTTCGAGCATGGCGAACAGCTGGCCGGAGCCGCAACGCCCTTGCAATCGGAATCATAGCTGCAGGCGTTATCTGAGGTGGTGAAGGGGGCACTGAGTGATAGTACGAGTTGAACAAGAGGGATGGATAGGATATATTAGGATCTAAGTCAGTGGATTTCTTTCTTTAGTCAGTTGCGGGTTACCGAGACGACTCTTATCGTGAATTCCCGTAGACGTTTCTGAATAGAGAATGATGTAGCGCAGAGATAGGGATTGTTTAGAGGAGGCGCTTTATTAATCGCCGCCTTCCCCGGTGTCCGATAACAAAGCCGGTGCCGGAGACCCGCCGGCCGTACATAACCGGCGGTACCCTTGCGGTCATGACCGACTTCCAGCAGTTACTCTCCCGTGTCAGAGTCACTTGTTGTTCGGGCCACGTGAACAAACCGTGACCAACTATTACGTACTAGGGAGTTTCTCACGGCTACGGTCATGCTGTACATATTCACGCAAATGTCGGACTGCCTCCATACAGCAATTGACGACAGCTGCAGTGGTGTACAGTACCAACCTGGGGTGCTATCAGTGGTGGATTGCGCCCTGCGACCTCGGGCGCGCCCTACAGTTTGACAACCCCGCAATGCACGCCCGCAAGGCTCGTAATAAATGGCATGAATTACTCAATCGAAAATAACAGATACAGCAAGTCACTTGCTCGCCTGTACGGAGTATGTCAATCTTATTTTCGAGGATACATGCATGTAACCGAGTCCGTCGTGTCTCTCTTTATAACAAGATCTGATATCCATGACCCGGCAAAGCTTGGACCACTACCCCGGAATTGCTAACTAAAGAACAGGAGGGGATCTAACTGAATAGGAGCTGCTGCTATACCTACGCATAGGGAGGTATTTGATAGAGAAAATAATAGCTTCCGCTTAAGATCTCCTTCTACAATTTCCCGTTTGAGACCAAGGACATGTACTTATACTGGATAAGTGACAAAGACAGGCTTAACCAAGCCAGAGCCGGATGGTAATGTATTAGAAGCTTTTCAAATCCTCATGGGATCCCTGGGTAGTTAGCTCCAGTGGGAATAGAAAATTAGTCATGCCTCAGCTTATGAGGAGACACCCTTCGGATTCAAAGCCGAAAGCTCAATACACTGCTTGCGAGCATCGCCGCGCAGACAGCCCAAGATACATGTACCAGCATAATGTAATCGGCACTTGCCCCAGCCCATTCTCCGACCAGCGCACCGATCAACACGCAAATAGTAAAGATATACGCCTGGAAGTAATCGTACAGCTTTCGTCGGTGGAAGAACGACATTACTGAGCACCCAAACATGGCGCAGGCGCCGACATGAATCCATTGGGACGATTGAGAAACGAAATCAACCTGCGGTTGCTTTGGCCACACCTGTAGGTATTTAACTGCATCGTCAGCAACGATTCGAGGCACAATCTCAACTCTATAAGTAGGCATCACACAATCATCAACCCTTCCATGAGGAGCTCTCCAAAGCACATACCGCATCGGGCGTGTGAGACACTGGGTATAGCTGACCCATGTAGGTGGTCATAAAAGAGGCGCTTGAACTCGCTGATAGCAGTTCGACCAAATCCAAGACAGCATGGTGGCAGAACCTATGGCCGCGGGGTCGTCTTCCATACGTGAAGGAAGTATTCCCTGGCTTCTCAGTGTATGATGACATGCCACTTTTGTTAGGGGGGCAGCGAGCTTCGATTCTTTCGGCATTGAATATGGAATTTGGAGCCTCAAGCCCGCCTCCTCCGGGGGTCGGTTGGGGGGATATAGGCATGTTTATAGTCAAATTGTTGAGCGATTGCCTTGTTGGGCTCTCCTGAGGCGCCTTGTTAAGGATTGCCTAGAGGACCTCGCCTTTGAAGCATGCTGGCTACCGTCGCTTTGATCAGCTGTGAAGGGAGGCATCGCCATCTTGCATCTCGGTGATAGGGACAGCCATGATCATGATCGTCTAATCGTCCTTGTTTGGATGCGTTTTGCAAGCCCCTGCCGTTGTCATCCACACCGATTGGGCTATTCTTCAACCTCGTGGTCTATGCAGTGATGCCCAAACACCCTCAGGTTGAGCCATGGTGGTCAGCAGATCGGGTGTCAGGCAACATGAGGCTGCATGAGGCTGTTGAGCTTCAGTCGAGAACCAACCATTTCAGACAATCAGCATGGTTCGCCCGACGCCTAATTGTTCGCATCTGGGTCGCATGGAGGATCGAGTTGATGCTCCGCACCAGGCAACATTGCTGACTGCATCCTTAGCTGACGAGATGCATCCTTATTGGCTCATATCGGTACCAACTTGTCTGATATTGAAATGGAAAAACAAAGTCACTTTTGCCAGACCACCTCTCACGCAACTTTGCCCTTTGATTGGTGTAAAATGAGAAATCATGAGTTGGCGCTTGAACGGCGGAAGGCTTGAAATAATGGTCAGGTACACGCACATAGGTAGTCCCAATGGATAGCACCTGAGGCAGCAATGGCAGCGGCATCTCTTATGGCAACTGCTGTATTGACCGCTGGTTCCTTCCAAAGTAGTGTTGAGGCATGCTTAGTGGTATAAATTAAAGCCCGCCTCAGCCACGTATCTCGCGACGTTGGGCACCATTCTTCGATCTCTCTTGACTCGAATCTCATCGACATTGTTCCGCACAACACATCCGAAGTCTCATTGTAGCATTCGCCTTCCTCATGACACTTGTCACCATACCCTCGGCAGTTTTGTAGCACCATATTCGGAGATGAGTCAAAGTAGTTGGCGACATCTGCGCTCTGGCATTGAGATGCTGAGCGCAGGCCTTCTTTGGGGTGCTGGGCTGGCTCTCTATTCACCCTTGCATCCCACTATCGAGATCGCGTCAGCCTCCCGTCCTGTGATCGAGAAAGACTCAGGCTGATATTCATCAGGGTCGTTTTGGTTCTTTTCGTATCCGGCTCTGTGGCGGTCCTCGCCTTCAAGCCGCTTCTGCGAGAGTATGGGCTTATTCCAGTGCAAGAGGACCATGTTGTGCTGATTGCAATCCAGAGCAAGATTCCATCAAATCGCATTATTCATGGCCATATACTGCATCACTTACGGCTCTCTAAACATTATAGGGTTTCGCAACTCTCCAACCCCCAAGTCTATCCTCGATGAAGTCGTTTCACGTCTACGAGAATTCGCTGCCTGGACAGCTTGTCTTGGAACCGCTCTTATGGCCGTCACTCCGTCTGTCCCCGGAGAACGTCAAATGAACCAATTTG
This sequence comes from Rugonectria rugulosa, assembly GCA_023509875.1. Lineage (NCBI taxonomy): Eukaryota > Fungi > Ascomycota > Sordariomycetes > Hypocreales > Nectriaceae > Rugonectria > Rugonectria rugulosa. The sequence goes on from JALNIO010000424.1 coordinate 77,095, forward strand.
GAGTTGAAATCTCAAGTCCACTAGTCGGAAATGGCCATATTTGTTCACCTCCCTTGAAACTTGAAACCGTGAGCTCCTCCTCCTCTGGTAAAGGCGGCACCATTTCCGATGTTGAATCTGTGGTATTTCGATATACTGGACCAGCCTCGGCGTGCACCAAAAGCTCCCAGTCATCTACGATATCCCTCGCTTCTTCCGGTCGTGTAGATCCTAAACTTATGCAAAACGTGTGGTACTTGGGGAATATTGCAGTTCCAAAAGACCCTGTTCGGGATGAGGATGACTCAACTGAACCCCAGGCCAAGTCATGCCAAGTCAGCAAAGATGGATAAGATCTGACCTTGAACGCACTTAATTGTCTTTTATATTGAGACAGGTGTGTACAGAACCGGACAAGACCCGTCTCCGGAGCAATAATTCGCAACTGGGGACACAAGTGTTACATTTGTTAATGTGACTGCATTCAGTCTTCCCTACCGTTCTCCTTCCTTTCTCTATTTCTATAAATCCAAGCCTGGAGCATCTCTTTGGCGATTTTCAACTTCTGGAGAGGATTTGTCCTGGACTTTCACGCTGCGGATCCCGGACCTTCATGGAAAATCCCTTGGACAGCCGGCCTATGGAACAGTTACTGCGGTTATTGATGGGGTCGATCTATTACAGGAAGATTACAAAAGTTTGACCACAGGATTGTCACTTGACCATGTCATCAGAAAATCATAGGCCACTCGCGCTTCTGGTAGCGCTTCTCACCCTTGGAAAGCTTGGGAATTTAAGGATCGTATGGATTGGGTGTTCGGAATATACCCTCAGTTTTGGATGTCCCGGATTGATCGAATTCGAACTGCTCCAAGGGTTGGATGCAGTGGAACAGACAACTACAGAACCAACACATTTGAGCGCACATTCCAAAAGCTGGCCGGGCCTATTGGCCTTTCTTTTCTTTGTCCGTTATTTCCTAGATCTCTGCTCCGGTTCTATCATCATTTCATTTTGATTACGTTTGTTCGTATTCTGGAAGCGTGTGGTCCGTGAGAGAAAGATCAGACAAGGGTTGGAGTCGGCTCATGACAGAGGTACAGACACCGATGAGATATTATTTGCGAAGGCTACACACATGCATGGTTCACTTGTATATAGGTAATTCAGTATGATTTGGCGGTTCATTCGATATAAACACATCGTTTCCGAGAGTGTGCACATGTTTTTGTTCATGGCCGAGAGATTGCGAACGTTCGTGAGCAACAATGGAAGGTAGAGGTAGGTAGGTACTTCACATGTGTGGCGCTAGACTGAATTATGTAAGCTTCTCCACCAATGAGGGACAGCAATGATGACAGCACCGCCCGGGACCTTAGGTTCCTTCAGGAGGGAGCTGACAGCGACACGGCTCAGTAATGTCCCCAACTTCGTCTCCGTTTTCGTCCCTTCTCATCTTCTCCTCTGCAACAACGTCTTGAGCCAATGGTCCCGAGACTTCTTTCCAAAGCGATCACGCATGGTCATGTTTGAGCCGTCCCCCCGTCGACTTATTTACCTCCAAAGGGCTGCGAATCTACCGGGCGACTGTCGTCCATCCCCGGAGAGCTGAGGAGCTAGCTGCAGCTATGTATTGGCCCATTGGGACGCCGCGCATCTATGCAACGAGCAGCAGCCGAGCCCCGGCCTGTCGACTCATTGTTTCTCCAGATGGCTTGTCGAGCCCTTCGGATTATCTGACCGCGGGGTCTTCCCTGTCGAGCGCCCAGCCTCGAAGTGCCGGCTTCGATGATGTTGACGTACATCCCCCGCCGACTCCCATTACCCCTGCCACTCCCATGGTTCGTTCGGTTGAGCACGACGACGATGCTTCTGGTCAACTTACTCCGGACCCAAACGGCTTAGATGCAGAAGAATTGCCCGTAAAGGAACACATCCTAGCCTTGCGATCGTCGCGTTCGGGAAACATCTTCGTTGTCATTACCGCGACAACCATTACGGTCTGGCAAACAAAGGTAGCCAACTATGCTTTCTCTTACCCAGCCTGTTACTTACTTCTGTAGCCAACAGTAGTGCTTGTGGTTGTTGTACGGTCCGAATCGTCGATCGAACAATACGGCAAGAACGTTGACCTCTTACTCCGCCCTGACTCGGCCATTCTCGTCATCCGCACCGATCAAGGTTACCTAATCACCTACTCCCTCGCTACCGATGCTGAGTCGCGGACGTACAAAGCTCATTTTGCCAACTATCACAATGTTCAGCGACGAAGACAGAGCCTCATTGGCGCCCAGGCTGGTTTACCCCCAGATCAGCTCCTTTGGGGACCAGGCGAGGGAGCTGGTGTGCGTGATGTCAGTGTTCGTTTTCGAATGGTCATCAAGGTCGATGCAGGAATTGAGAGTGCACTTGCTCTCGATGACGAACTGGTGGTTGCTACGCGGAAGCCAGCTGCAGTTCAGTGCATACGTTGGACGCCAGACAGCTCAGGGAATCAGACCAGGACTGAAATTATTAGTCGAATGGGATGGGTAGAGAAGAAGGAGACAATCGTCGAAATGACCCACGACCGGCCAATGAACTTGACAACTTGGATTACCAGTAGCGGAAGGGCGTATGCGGTTCAGCGTCGAGATCCCCGAGCAAGCAACGGCCAGTCAGACGATCCCGATGCCAAACGACTTTTTCAAGGACACTGTTTTCATGTTCCCAAGAACGATAGTGACCGTGCTGTGAGAGCGGTCATCAATGCTCGGTTTTCACTAATAGCTGTTGGATGTGCCGACGGCATGGTACAGGTGTATTCAGTCCGCGACTACTCTGGCAACATTCCGCATTCACACACTCACAAAATACCTGTTTCTGTCTCATCATCAGGCTCGTTCACCACATTAAACTACTCACCAGACGGATATTGCCTCTTCGCGGGCTTCGAGAATGGATGGTCTACTTGGAGTATGTTCGGAAAGCTTGGGAGCAATAGCTTTGGATCCGAGCAAAGCATGTCTCGTACCAATGGAGAGGAATGGCTATGCGGCGTGACTGCTGCTAATTGGATAGGTGGAGGCTCTGAAATACTCATGATCAGTCGCCGACACGAAGCAGTCTGGTCGTTGGAGATGGCCAAAAACGCCGTGACCGGATGCTACAGCGAGGCCAACATCTTCCGCACAGTTCTCCAAACACCATCGGGGGTTATGGTCTACAGAGGTTACGACGTTCCAGATTTGACCAGTATTTCAGCGGAACCTTTCCTATGGCACACGGCAAGGATTCCTGCAACTTATCTATTAAACCAATGGCCCATCCGCCAAACCGCTATATCGCCGGACGGACGTTATGTCGCTGTCGCTGGCCGTCGCGGGCTTGCTCACTACAGTGTTAACAGCGGGCGGTGGAAAACGTTTGCCAACGAGGAGATGGAGAATGAGTTCCAGGTAAGAGGTGGCATGTGTTGGCACCAACACATTCTCGTTGCTGCAGTAGAGGGCAACCGGTCATATGAACTCCGACTTTTCTCTCGTGAGACTGCCCTGGATTCATCACAAGTTCTTTATACACAAAAGGTTCCGGCACCAGTTGTGCTGGTAACGACCTCTGGACAAGACTCGCTTCTTGTTTACACATACGAAAATCTGTTATATCACTTCGTTTTTACACCAATTGCTGGATCAGTCCGCCTCGTGCAAGTAGGACAGATCGCTTTTCACGGAATTGTGCGGTCTCCTGCAAGAGTTCGAGGACTCAGCTGGATATTGCCCGACAGCCAACTAGTCGACGGAGATCCGTCACAGGACGTGGCAGTCGCATCAGTCATCTTCCTTGTAGATGGCAAGCTGGTTGTTCTACGGCCCTCGTTGAATGACGAGGGGCAGCTAAAGTATGACATGCGAATTATTGCACAAAACGTGGAGTATCACGCAAGCATGCGGGATCAACCTATACGCAACGTGAGCCGCCAAATCGAGGAAAATAGTTTGCGTAGTGATCCAGCGGCATTGCGGGATTCTTTGTGGGTTTTTGATGGGATGGAATTGAAAGTATGGCCTGATATCAATGAATTGCTGGAGGCCTCGTCCGATGGCACCAAGGAGCTGCCTGCGCCTGTGTCGATTCCTGTTGATTTTTATCCCCTCTCTGTTCTTTTGGAAAAGGGCATCGTACTGGGAGTCGAGTCGGATCTGGTCCAACGTCGGGATGTGAACTTTTCGTTCTTTCACTTCGCGTTACGGGTAAGTCACACAAGATTCAAGGCAAGTGGTCAGTGACTAATTTCAGCAGACTCATCTCTTTCTCCCGGACCTGTTGCGCTTCTACCTTCAACATAGTCGAAGCATCGATGCAAGCCACCTGGCACAGCAATATCAGGATCTTGAGTATTTTGCCCATGGCCTTGAGATTTTACTTCATCGAGTTCTAGACGATGAGGTGGATACCTCACCAAAACCCGAAGACGCTGTTTTGCCGCGCGTGCTGTCTCTATTATCGTCATTCAAGGAGTACCTGGATATTGTGCTGCAATGCACCCGAAAGACTGAAGTGAGGCAGTGGAAGACACTCTTCGCGTACTTGCCTCCAGCGCAAGAACTGTTCGAAGAGTCGCTCCAAAGAGGTTCATTAAAGACAGCGGGCGGGTATCTCATAGTCCTGCACACTCTAGATGAACTGGGGTCCTCAACGGAACAATCAGTGCGGCTCCTCTCACAAGCTATGCAGGAAGGCGATTGGGATCTTTGCAAGGAGCTTGCGCGTTTCCTAGCAGCTATGGATGAGACAGGCGAGACATTGCAAGAATCCATGAGGATGGTGGAGGTGGTTTTGAGGCAAGAATCAAGTGCAGACGGAATTGGCAGCAGACTACAAATCCCAGTAGGGAGAGCCGTGAATGGCTCACGACGAGCATCAAATCAGGACGACGATGGGACTTCGGAATCGGATAGACGGTCGGCAAGTGAGACGGGCAGCATTGCCTCAACGATAAGTGCCCCATGATCAGGGAGAGCACTTTTATCATCTGGTTTGTTGGTTGGGTTGGATTGGATATGGGAGTTATGAAGCATGGTGTTAGATATTTCTTGGGTATATGGGGGTTTTGAGAATAGCGAGATCAGTTGGAAGAATAGGACAGAGAATTCGAGGCCTTTGAGCCGGGGTGGAATTATAGACTAAGTATCTATCACCTATACCGCTTATATTCAACCTGCCTACATGTGTGTATCTTGTGTCTAAGAAGGATGAAGGGCATTTCTTTCATCTCGTCTGCCTCGATATGAGATGCAGGTTGCCAGGTTTGTGCTCGAGGTACCTGGGTACCTAGAAGTGTCACGTTACCTTATCGATGCGCCTATTCCTAATCGCGCCCGTTCCAAAGACTCGGGCGCTTGCAACCCCACCGCAGAAACCGCAGCACCACAGCCCGCTGCTCGTTCGCTCACTTCCGGTCGTGGACGAACCAGTCAATACCTGCTTTTGTTCATCCGCTTTCCGTCGCCCGCATCCATCCCCCTTGTCGCATCCGCCCGATCATCACTCTCGCTGCTGCGCATGGTCGCTCGTTCTGAGCCGCCTTGCCAGCTTCCTTGTGCCAGCCGCCCCTCCGCCCGCCTCCCTCGACGTTTCCTTGCCCACCATGATGGATGACTATGTCAGTGAGTCGGACAGCGACTACACTAGCTATTGGCGAGACTGGGTAAGTCACGTTTGGCGAGCGTGCTTCTTTGGCGTGTTGCCCGTCGGCCTGCAGCTCGACTATACAGTTCTTGACGATGCATATATAGTGCGGGGTCTCAGAGGGATAGTCGAGGATTGCGTTTACCTACTTTATGCTGCAGATGGAAGACTGACATCTATTCTCACAGTTTATTTCGTCAAGGGGCAACGAATACTTTTGCGAAATCGACGAGGACTACCTGACGGACCGGTTCAATCTGACGGGTCTCAACACGGAGGTCCAGTACTACCAGTATGCGTTGGACCTCGTCACGGATGTTTTTGACCTCGACTGCGACGACGAGATGCGCGAAACGATTGAGAAGTCAGCCAGACACCTTTACGGATTGGTCCACGCTCGATACATTGTAACAACTAGGGGTTTAGCTAAGATGGTATGTTCTCCTTAACAGCCCACGTCTCCTGATGTACCTATGTCTCTCTAACTTTCTCCTCTATCAAGTTGGATAAATACAAGAAAGGCGAGTTTGGCAAGTGCCCACGCGTTCAGTGCGGGTCACACCCTCTTCTACCCATGGGCCTCTCGGATATCCCCAACCTCAAGCCTGTGAAGCTCTACTGCGCCCGCTGCGAGGACATTTACAATCCCAAGTCGTCACGTCACGCAGCCATAGACGGCGCGTACTTTGGGACCTCCTTCCACAACATTCTCTTCCAAGTCTACCCTGCTCTTATCCCTCAGAAAAGCGTTGAGCGGTACGTCCCTCGGGTGTACGGCTTCAAGGTTCACGCCTCGGCCGCACTCGTGCGCTGGCAGAATGCGAAGCGCGATGATATGCGAAGACGGTTGCGAAAACTGGACATAGAGACCGGCTTCCGCGACGAGGTCGGTGACGAAGAGGACGAGGACGAAGAAGAGATTGAGTTTGAAGGCATCGATGGTCGCATGGCGGAAGGTCTGTGAAAATGGCTCAAGACTGAGGAATCTAGAATACACAAGGGCTATGCAGCTACAGGGGCGTGCGGTTCAGGCAGCCAGCGGCTCCTACGACAGCGGCCCAGCGTGGAAGAGAAGCCAGGAGACGAGATGGAGAACCAAAGCAATGACTCTCCGTGTCAAGACACACGCGGGCGAAAGACGACATGAGAAGAAAACCAGGGGCCGCGTCTCAAGTCAGAACCAACCCAAGGAGCCTGCTGCATCCCTGTCCGTCTCCCCCGCAGCACCGCCCAGCCTCTAATCCGCCCTTCCCCTCCCCCTTATCCAGAGTCGTTGCTTCTTCTCAAGGTTCGGTCGGTTCAACGGATTGGCGTTTTGCAGGAAAGACAAGGGGCGGAAAGGCTGGGCTAGCCAAAGTATCATTATCGTATGAAATTATTAGCTAGAGTATCAAATGAAAGCGCGAAATTTGTTTATTAAACTTGCGGACCTGGATTGGTGATGGGTTCATGTTACTGGATCTCGAAAGTCATATATCTTCCGAAGGCTTATACTTGGCTTCCAGGTTGTTATAGTACCTAGGTACCTAGGTAGGTACCTCTGGAGTCTCATACCTGTATTTGTACTCACCAAGTGAGGGGTACCCAGTAGTAAGAACTTTATAAAGTCTCGACCAAGTCAAGACTTAGGTATATAAAGTGCCTTATCTGAAAGCAGAAGAATCACGTCTACGCGTATTTGCACAGTAACCACTCATATACAAAAAAAAGTAGATTGATTCATCATTCATTCATCGCAGAGTCCCATACTCAAGTTGGCTCTATCTGTCCATTTGATGTTCCTAATGCACCGTACCGCCAAACATGCCAGCCTTTTATCTAGAAAACACATTCCCAGTTGCCTTGCCCTGGATTACCACATTATATAAAAACACGAGGGAAAAAGATCAGAAACAGAAGAGTCAACACAAAACTGCGCAAGTGCAACTGGCATAACAGCGCCCGTTACAACCGAGGAGGAGGAGAAGCTAATCGTTCCGCGGGGGTTGGAATGTTTTGTAGCTCCACGTCTTGATATATCGATGAAGCTTGACGATCGAGGCCCGGTTGTACGTCTTCATCGGCCTGGTGATGTGTGGGTGCGGGCCTCTGTGTAAGAGCTCCCGAAGTCGTGGATGGATAAGAAGTATTCGCCGAAAATCCAACGTCTGGCTGCTGTCGGGGGGCGGGACGGTGACCTGTCTCCTCATCCTCTCCTACAAAGCCCAGGTGACCAACGCCAGCCCAGAAAGCCCGTTCGTCGCTGCGAGGTCCCCAAGCCCAGCCAGCACCCACGCGGATGGGAAGATGGTAGTAGCGGAAAGCGTAGATTGCGGTAATAGTACCCATTGAGAAACCAAACATGATGTCGAAACCTGTGTGACGGTAATCGTGCCATCGTGAGCCGGCGACAAATACGGCGATACCAAAGGGGAGGACAGTGAGAATAAGCAAGTATAGAGGAGGAGCGGCAGCCTGGCGACGCAACGATTGCACCTTCATGTTCTGGCTGAACTCGTAATCGGCATCCTTAATAGCGTTTGGAGAAGATGCCATCGATCGATTCGTAGGGACGCGCGAAGGTTCATAAGGATCGACGTCGGAACGGATGCGCGATGGGAAGGCCTTGTTACCGGAGACGGAGCCGGCAGCCGACGCAGCGCTCGGCATGACGTAGGGAATGGTAACGGAGAACTTGCTAGCCAGAAAGAGTGAGAGGTAGATGAGGCCAGCAGCTGCAGAAGACGAGTGGCCACTGGGGTAGCTTCGGAAACCATCGTTGAGGATACTCTTGTCGGTCTGCTTGCAGATTTTGTGGGAGACGAGTTGGCCGTTCATGCTACCCCAGGACAAGCCGCCACCGACAATGTATTTTGAGGCATTCTTGACATCGGGTTGGCAGCGGTCGAGAAGATCGGGGCGTGGCTTGCCAAAGAGATTCTTCATGGACTCGGTGAAGGCCCAGGCAGAGATGAGGGCGAGGGCGAGTCCCAGCCAGCCGACATGGAGCTCCCATAGCTTGCGCTTCATGACGAGCGAGCGGGGTGTGTCCTTGGTAACGGTGGCGCCGGGGACGAAGATCAAGGTGACGATGAGAATGGTTACGATGGGAACGAGGGCGTTGAGGATGATGAGGAGGTAGGAGGGAACGAGTTCATGTTCGGTATATGGAAAGCTAAAGAGGATGGTTAGCTAGGCACTGGGTGCGCAAGGAAGCGACTATGGGAGCAATATGGAAGAGCAAGGTGTTGACGTACGCAATGTCCTGACTGGCAAGAGAGAAAGGCCGTTTATGAGGTTCTATATGCCCCAAGGCGGCAGCAATACCAGCAACAATGAAAAGTGCGATCCAGTCAAAGGCATAAGAGAGAGCAAGACGCATCGAGATGCCACCCCGCTGACGGGAGGCAAGACCACCAAAACCCGAGTCACCCATCTTTTGGTACGATTTCGAAAACAGACCCATCTCGAAGGGGAGAGAAGGAGAGAAGGGGTGTGTGTGGACGAGGAAGGGCTTATGAAGGTTATACGGGATAAGGTGTTCCCGGGCGACGACAAGAGCCCGTCTCCGTAGCCAAGACGTTAGCGAACAGAGGGGATAAACAAAAAGATAGAGTGTGAAATGAGGTCACACTGCTCCCCGACTTGGTCTTTTAAGGTAACTGCCAGGGGAAAGGTAGAGCACGCAGAAAAAGAGAGACAGAGGGTGCAGGAACGGGCGTGCTCGGGGTCCCGGGGACGGACGGGGGGTGTGAGTGAGGAAGTGTGTGAAGTTGAGGTTTGTTGGTCCGAGTCGGCGGCGGCGGCGGGGAGCGGAGACTTGGGGAGGGTTGACGTAGGTATGTACGAAGTACCTGCAGGGCCCAAGCGCAGAGCAGACGAGGGAAAGAAGTGACGAAGAATAGGTTTTGTCTGTGATTTTTTAAAGAATATTTGAGTATTAATTCAATAAGTAGGTGATTTTGTGTGTCTTGTTTCTCTAAAGCAGGCAGTGCATCTGTTCTGTCCTGTGTGCCAAATGCAGCTTGCGTGAGATGAGTAAGATGCAATGGAAGAGCATAAAAGCTGCAGGAGGGTAGGTACCTAACTGTACTCTGAACTGATCTGCGTCAGAGACATTGTGTGTGTGGGATGGGATTCTGGCGGTGGATGAGAGGAGCAGTTAAAAAAAAAATCCAAAAAGCTGGGCGCCAAGAGACAGGGAAGCCCTCTCAAGAAGAACACAGGGATGACGGACTTTGGTTGATCGGTAGGTAATATGACAAATCTTTTGGCCTCTTGACTCCTGCGCTTCTGACCTGACAGGCAAGAGCAGTTCGCAGTCGTAGGTCAGATTCTAAAAAGGCAGTCCTCGTGGTATCCGTGGTACATACTTCAGCGGGAGCTTGCAAGCTCAGCGTGTGGCATGAAGCTGGATTGGGGAATTGATCGCGTGGTTCGAGTGGCTGATGTCAGTCCGCCTCGTTACGAAGACGCCTGAAGACTAATAATAATTAAGCGCTGGATCCGGACCGCAACCAACAGCCCTCCCCAGGTTAGGTACCGGGTTTCGCCAGGCCATCCCCTCGACTGCGCCTCAGAGTGCGGCGAATAAGTGCTTTGGTTGCAGATTCGGGAACAGCGTCCCAATTGTGCTACACAGAATTACAGTAGCCTTATTCTATTGATCAATTTTATGTCATTTACCTATCCAATCACCGCCTGCGCATGGAATTGATGTTCATAGCACGGACTTGACAGCCAACCCACGTCACGTCACAGGACATTCCGACCATGATGGACAGTAAAGTCCACCATGCAAGAGCCAAAATAGCTCTTTGCTGCGCCATGGCCGCTGCAAGACTCGACGTCTAATGCTGTCGATCGCTCGACGTTGAAATTAGCATATTTAGTCGACGCTGCATTTTGCCTCTTGTGTTGGTAGCGGCGATGCCTCACTTTTGCTCTGGCGTCTTGGCTTCCATCATGACTCCTTTCCAAAGCCCAATCAAAGTATCTGTACGAGATATCCCTACTTGAACGCTCCAGCCATGGAAAAAGTACATGTAATTACCGAATTCCATCTGTAGACGTGTACCTTGGGATCAACGTGCCACTCTTGCAACTCTGTGCAATGGGAGGACGACCTTTTCGACCCTCCAAACCTTAATTTTGGTGACCCTCCATTACGGGGAACCTGCCGAAATATCCTCCGCCTCCCAGCTTCCCGCACCTTGAATTGACGTCTTTTTTCTGTCTGTCAAAACAATGAACATAACACAGCTAGTATGGACATTTCATGTCTCATCTTGCATCTCATATCACCTCGTACGCCTTCAATTCTCCCCTCTTGCTTCCTTCCTTCCAACCTCAATCGCCACAATAAGCGCCATTGCACACAGTCAGATCCGTCCCACCCCTCGGTTCCCAAAGTGATACACAATGGTACGTACCTACATTTGGGACCGCACGATTTGATCATCACCCCAGTTCCCACACCAGCGTCAAGGAGAGGTTACAGCGGTGCCTTTTGGTAGGTACATGTACGAATACTTACGTGGCCGAGCGAGGCTGAGCACCAAAGCCAAGCACTTTCACCATTGGCTCATCTGCCGATGTCTTCCTTTGATGCTACGAAAGAACCAAAGGGATTGCAGGACAAGTACTTGTAATAAAATGGACTTGCTCTTGTTTTTCGCGAGGTTGCATCACCGCTTTCATATCCTCTTCTAACCCAGCGGAGATTTCTCAGTGTTCTACGGAGTAGTTAGGATCCAATTCAATGCGTGTTTCTTCCATATCCTCATCAATGAAAACGACTCGATCCGGCCTTGCCATGTGCATTAATGAACCCTGAATCTGTTTTCCAAGTGACAAGCTACATCGCGTTTGCATCTCTGAATTGGGCTCATGTGCATAGCCTCATTGGCTCCCCTTGTCCAGCGGCGCCTCCGCGTTACCGCCAGGCACGCGGTCCGCGAGTTTGCCCCTACATCTTCGCACTTGTCAAGCAATCTGACATCCAAACAATTCTCTGTTCGTGCAGAACCAACCATATTTCACTTCCCTCCAAGGCTGAGCGTTTCCTCAACTAGCCAGGGAACTCCTCCTGCATGCAGTCGCCCCGTTTGACATGTCGCCCTCGTTAACTCTATGTCTGAAACATCACATCGGACAATTTTGCTCGACGATTCGCAGAGTCGTGTCCTGAGTATCTTGGCAGGGGGCACACCTTTCTTCGCACCAGTTGGCGTCGGCGCCTTCTGATAGCCACCGACTGTTTAGTGCATGAAGCAACCGTGACATGGCGTCCATTTCATACACATGCGTCTTGTCCATCAAAGGTACTTACCGTCCGCATTTCCGTGTTACAGACAACGGTAGAGTTGAGCCAACCAAGTCCTGAAACTTGGCGCCACAATGCAGGCTCAATCCACAAAAGTCGAAATCGATTGCATGTCGTTCCTCATTGGGCTGCCATCCCATCATGGGTTAGTGCCTTAAAGCTTTGTAAAACGGGGAGATGTTGGCCTCTCATTTTCATCACACGAAGCCTCATCTATAATTTCACATATGGTACAAGGCAGCGTCATAATATACAATGCACTGGCGCGTTCCATCTCTCACCGCGCACTTCTCCACATTCCGACATCCTACAAACTCGTCGTCTATTTTCGCGTTTATGATGACTTGTTGCGTCTCTTGCCATTGTTGCGGGGTCGAGGAACGACAACCCACTTGTTGACGTTGTGCTTGCGCCGCGTCTTGTAGCCAGACTTGGTCTGTAGAAATGTTTTAGTATTATTCAGAAAGGCCCTTGGCAGTAGAGGAACTTACCGGCACACCCCAAGGACTGACGGGATTACGGTTACCCTTCGATTTACCTCGTCCACCACCGTGAGGATGGTCAACTAATATCAAATTAGCAATTGTCATAGATCTCTCATTTTCATTGCTACGGCATACCTTTGTTCATGGCCACACCACGCACGGTAGGTCGGATGTTGAGCCATCGGCTTCGTCCAGCCTTACCAAGTTGTCGGTAATGGTGGTGAATGTTGCTGGCAACACCAATAGTTGCACAAGCATCCTTGCTAACACGACGAACTTCGGCACTCTGGAGTCGCACTTCAACGTACTTGCCAGTCATAACTCTGGTACCATCGGCCTTGGTCTCCTCGTTCTTGTTGACAACAACGGCTGATGTGCCAGCGCTTCGACAAAAGACAGCACCGCGCTTGGCAGCTGAACCAACCGCAAATACCGTAGTTCCCACGGGAATCATGTGCATGGGCAAGCAGTTGCCACGGAAAGCAGTTTTAGCTGCAAGAATACCAGGATCAATGATACCTCCCATGCTATCCAGCAAGTCTTGAGGAACCCCAGCGCGGTAGCTGTGTACAACGTCGCCAGCTCTTAAACCCTCAGCAGCAAGAATGTAGCTCTTCCTTCCGGTGGCCCGCTCAGTAACCAGCGCGATATGCGCACTTCGACCAGGGTCGTACTCGATACGCTCAACCAAATGCGGCCCAGGACGGTTCCGGATGAAGTCAACTGTTCGTATTCTCCTCTTGGCTCCTCCTCCACGATGTCTCACGGTGATTCGTCCCGACACATTACGACCGCCCTTGGAGTGGCCTTTCTTCGGAAATGTCAGTGGAAGAAAAGGTCGTCCTTTCCACAAATGGTCATTAATCGGCCGGCGCAAATGTCGTACACCGGGGGATCGAGGCTTGTAAGTTCGTAGAATAGCTGTATTACGACTTTGTGGATCGGACAAAGTTGGTGATGATTCGTTGGGAGAGGTACTTGACCCCGCGGTTGCATAGGTTCGGGCAACCGATCGACTGAGGGCCAGACGCAGGGCGCTTTGGCGCGCCACGGCGAATTGAAGGCGAGGTTGAAGCATTTCTAACGTCCTCTAAGACCACCAGGGAATTGTAAGCCTATTTATTGAATATTCGTCGAATTGGCCACAGATTAGGCGGGGATTGATTTTTTGACTCCAAGGTGAAGAGGAGCTGTGGTGGACGTGGAGCTGGATGGGACATCAATCAAGGGGCATTGGCAGACGAGAACCCTCCTAGCAGCCCGTCTCCCACTCAGAAGATGATCAAAGGAAAAATTGACACTCACATTGGCCGTGAACGCTGGCAGACGCTCGACGCTCACCAGGTATCCTCGTTGACATAGTCGTCGGCCGACGTTGAGCATTGTGGAAATTTCTTCGGCCCTTTGGTTAACCCTGTTCCGCTACCCACTCAGCGGCCATCTTGACAGCCAGCAACAGTGGCCGCACCGCCACAGACCTGGCGCGTTTCTGTGGAGCATTCCAGTGGCTAGTGATGGTCGAGCAGGCGCGACGAGCCACATGGCCTGTGCAGCTCGCGCAACGAGCCTCCGAATGGCTGGTCCAATGGAAGGTGCGTTACTCTGCCGTTGCCATTGTTGATAGTGGATCATTTCCGGCAGTACGTACCTTTTTGCCCACCTCGCGCCGCACCCGTCCTGCCGACCTCTCCAGATCAGGTCGAACAACCTCTGAATCTTCGCGCGTCTGTCTCCATATGCATCCACATCTCATCAACCCAGCCGCCCCTCCACCACCATTTAGTTCGAGTCCTTCGACCTTGAACTCTTTCTGTTGATACTTTCATCTTGGTTTACTCAAGTCTCGTTCATCTTTGCTTCTGTTCATCTCGTTGCAGACTCGCCTGCAGTGCATAGCCGCTTTGCTTGCCCGCAGCAGCCCCGAAGCTTGCTTACGCCGTTATTGCCTCGTCAAAGCAATACTTTTCCACCTGCAGCATCCCGTCTCGCGTACCTACACGTCCCCAAGAGCCCGGTCAAGCCTCCCTTGGCTCAGTGTCCAATCCTCGCCAAGTAGGTGGGACATCACGCCTAAATCCTGACGTAGCAACCGTCTTCGTGAGCCGCGCGACACCAAAGGTACGTACCCAACCGCGCCGGTCCACATCCACGTCCTTGCCCTGCTCCGCTCCCTCAAAACACATCCATCGCCCTCACGGCCATTACTCTTCAACCAACATAAACATCTCGTCCTCCGCCTGGAGCTTCACAATTACTCTTCTCCATTCACATTCACATTCTCTTTCTTGCATCTTCGTCCACATTAGAACACTGGCCCACACTCTCTAACAGACCATCAGTTCTTCCACCACGTCTCTTAACACAGCATTCCTGCCGCAGTGTTGTGTCGGTCAATATCTATCACGAAACCAAAGGTCGGTACCAGAATTCCTCTCCATGATCCAGATGTCTCAGCAGTTTGATGGCTGCTCAGCTCAATTCCCGTACAACTTGATTCATCACCCTCCCATGATCCCGTTCCCTGACGCGTCAACTAACTGGGCTCAGTTCAGTCTTTGGTAGTATTCCATCCAGTAAACACTAGACCTTCAAGATGCCGCCGGTAAGTACCTCTTAGACGCGATGCATGCTTGGGGCCTTGTTCTTGATCTAACATGATATATAGTCACGAGTTACTCGCACTCGTGTCTCGAACGAGAACGATGAGAATAGCGGTACCACGCGTATGACGAGAGCTAAGGCAGCCGCTCTCAACGTTGATGAACTGGCTATGCCATCTAAGGGAGCCCTGCACACCAAGAAGTCCGCCACCAACAGCACAGCAACCACTGGCACCCGAAAACGCGCCGCGCTGGGCGATGTGAGCAATTTCGGAAAGGCAGATGGTGTTGAAGGAAAGAAGGGCAAGGGCGGTCTCGTCTCCAAGGCCGCCCAACCGACCGGTATCACGAAGAGCACCACTCGATCGGCTCGAGGCCCTCTCAACCCCAAGGAAGTTACCAAGAAAACAGAAACCAAGCGATCCGGCGCCGGCTCCATTGCTCATCCTCCCAAGAGAAAGACCGCTGCCAAGGAGCAAACCCCCAACGATGAAAACGAACCTGCTCGCAAGGAAGCTCGCACATCGGAGAACAACAAGCGCGTCTACTCCGAGATTACCGAAGAAGAGGAAGAAGATGTCAAGCCGGTCGAGACAGAGTCAGAGGTGAGGGGAGAGCCCAACATGTTCGGCACTGTATTTCCTCCGGGTGTCAAGGACCTGGATTCGGAGGATCTGGAAGACCCTCTCATGGTTGCCGAGTACGCAACTGAAATATTCGAATACCTACGCGATCTGGAGTGCAACTCTATTCCCAACCCTCAATACATGAGCCACCAGGACGACCTTGAGTGGAAGACGCGAGGCATCCTCGTCGACTGGCTGATTGAAGTCCACACCCGTTTCCATCTCCTCCCCGAAACCCTCTTCCTCGCGGTCAACGTCATTGATCGTTTCCTTTCTGCAAAGGTTGTCCAGCTTGATCGCCTTCAGTTGGTTGGTATCACGGCAATGTTTATCGCTTCGAAGTACGAAGAGGTTCTATCGCCCCACGTTGAGAATTTTAAACGTATCGCCGATGACGGCTTCACGGAGACTGAGATCCTCAGCGCTGAGCGATTTGTTCTTACCACCCTCGACTATGACCTGAGCTACCCCAATCCTATGAACTTCCTTCGTCGTGTTTCGAAGGCTGATAACTACGACATCCAATCCCGCACCATTGGTAAATACTTGATGGAAATCAGTCTCCTTGACTACCGATTCATGGCTTATCGCCCGAGTCACGTTGCTGCCGGGGCCATGTACCTGGCGCGACAGATGCTTGACCGTGGTACATGGGTATGTTGCTCATTGAAATCTTCAGCGAACAGAAACTAATGCACATCTAGGACGACACCTTGTCTTACTATGCTGGATACACCGAGGAAGAGATCATGCCCGTTGCCAAGCTCATGATCGACTATCTCGCTCGTCCTGTCATACACGAGGCTTTCTTCAAGAAGTATGCCAGCAAGAAGTTTCTAAAGGGTAAGCCATCGAGAAATCCTCGCCATTGACCAGTGTTAACGAAGATATAGCATCCTTCCTCGCCCGCCAATGGGCCAAGCAACAGGCCCCCTACTGGGGCATCACCGACACTAAGCTGACGCTGGACCAGCTATCATGAGTGTCTTCTCACGACGACCTCATGAGGTTTGGACAACAAATTGGTGGTTGGATTGAGTGAACCCCGCCGATACTGTTAAGGCATTAATTCATCTTCGATGCTCATCCGACCCGCCATGTCGGACTATACGGTTTTCCTGCGGCCGCCGATGGAAGTCCCCCTCCCTGGTGTGGTACTACATGTCCTCTTGTTTCGATCACTCATACAGTCCATGATGGACCTCTTCTGCGCCCGCTACTGTCAGGTTATTTTGCTTTTTGTCCACATTGTTTTGTCTCATACATGGCGCACTGGAGTCACTGGCGAAGGAGGTTCTGGGGTTTGGCTTGGCAGGCTGGAGTTGGCTGCGTAGCGGTCTCTTCTCAGACGTTGGTCGGAAGTAACGAGGGTCACTGGTTGATGACATGGGTGTTTCATTCGAAGCTGTGCTTCGGGGTTGGGTGGTCCCGCGGATGACCATTAATAGGCTCAACTTTACGTGTCGAAGCGGCTCAGGTGCATCTTGACTATAGTCTTGGGAAGCGGTCGTGGCTGAAAATTGTACATATACCATCCATCCATGAGCGGATTACGGAAAGGCCAAGGGGCAGAACGTTTTACATTTCACGAATTATGGGAGCGAGTGGCGTCTGTGATTGTATCGTATTATCTAGCTGGGCCTCCACGGCCTTTGAAAAAAGTGTTTACTTTGCCGGTCAACAGTACCGAGTAAGAGCTACTTGGTCTATGTGTGGTTGCCGTGGGAGACGACGGCCTGGAACATGGGTTGCGCATAAATGAGACACTTCTATGCTTATTACGGTAACAATCCGGTGGGGCGCGGCTTTGTTTGGGAGTCTTTCATGTGTGGATTTACTGGGGCTCGGCGGACTTGTCCTTGGACTAGGTGCCATGGTTGCAATGCTCTTTTCAGTGCTACCAATTAGGGAGGACCTGCGTCCTCAAATCATCCAATTCAAAGTCACCTATCCGTACAACGTACTTCGTTCATCGTCATCCTCGTCGCACTCGAGCAGCTCCACCCTTCGCTTAGCCCCTTCTCAATACCCAGGTGATTATAGAGTAGGGTGCAGTACGTACTTGACCTAGATTGTCCTTCTTGGAGTCCTTCCAGCTTTCGCCAGAGTGGGACTCAAGTCCTTTGTTCGGGCTATCGAACTCCTCATTGAAAGCTCCTGCGTACTTCCGCAGTTGCATACTACGTGCTGCAAAGGGTCAGCCTACTGCAGGTGATCCAATCAGCCCGGATGGCTCCAGTTCTCAGAGCCCGGCAGAGCCTGTCGAAGGAGAGATTTTCCGACTACTTCACGAATCTCCGCAGTCAGCCTTACAGCGATCCAAACACGTCGAGAGGCGGAAACCCTAACAGGTCAGTCAGTCGTTGCGGCAGCCTGATCTTATGCACACGAGCAGCTCCTAACCGTGGAACAGCCTTCGAACCATTGCTTGGAACCCGCTCGGAACGTTGGTGGCCACGGGTTCAGCAGAACGCGTGCTCAGAGTCTGTAAGTACATCATGACCATGCGTCGGCTTTGAAGTCATGGCTAAACCTCCTGGGTCTGTAGGGAACCCCGAAAAGCCTCACATCAAGTTTTCAACGGAGCTCAAGGGACACACAGCATCCATTGAAAAGGTCGCCTTTAACCCGACCAAGGATGCCGAATTGTGCAGTGTAAGCAGCGATGGAGTGGTCAAGTTCTGGGATGTGAGAACGAAAGCCTGCTTCAATGAGGTCAAGGGGCTCGGAGAGGCTTTCACTCTGGTTTGGGCTCCTGACGGAAAGTCACTACTGGTCGGAAATAAGGTGTGTGCAACGCGGTGAGGACAGTAGTAGATTGCTAATTGCTCGCTCAAGGCCGACACCATCTTCATCCTCTCGCCCACGCAGGCCACGCCAGTCAGTTCTCACCAGCAGTCCGTTCAGACGAACCAAATTGCGTTCTGCTGGAGCGGAAACAGGGTTTTCGTGACGACTGCCGAGGGCCGTATCAGAATCCTGTCGTATCCGGAGTTAGAGCCTGTCCTGCATACGGAGTATGGAAGCGAGCCCAAGGAGTTTATGTTGAACGGCCACACGTCGTCGTGCCTGACAGCGGAACTCCAGCCGACTGGGCGTTATCTGGCCACCGGCGGATCAGACTCCATTATTGCGTTGTGGGATACCACGGACTGGATCTGCCAGAGGACGATCACAAGAATGGTTGGGCCAGTCAAGAGTCTAAGTGCGTTGTTCATTCTCAGAGGATGCTGACACGGGCGGCTAACTAACCAATTCCTGTTCAGGCTTCACTTTTGACGGCAGCTTCGTCGTAGGCGGGAGTGACGAAGGTAAATCCCCCACCGTCCTTGCATCTGACCGGCTGTCAAATTGTATTTCATTGCTAACCATTGATAACAGGGTCTGGTCTGGAGATTTCACATGCCGAGACCGGAGAACATGTGCACACACTGAAAACAGCAGGGTCATGCCCTGTGGTTGCTTGGGCGCCCACGCGATACTGCCTAGCTTACAGCGACCTTGGAGTGCTCCGGATTGTGGGCGTGGATGTGGACAGGAAATAAGGCCAGGAGGATTGATCAAGTTTGTCATGTGTTTGCATGCCTTCTGAAGGAGGTGGGCGGCGACTTGCGGATTCAACCCAGATAGTCTAAGATCCGACACAAGTAGCAGCTTCCCATCGATGTATGGATGGAGGAGGCAGAGGGCTTTCTATATGACTTCTGAAGAAGAGGGTGGTGGTATTTGAATGAGACCCAAACACGCCCACGAATAGTAACGGCCAAGAGGCGTATCGTGTCAGACGGGAAAACGGGGTCCCGACTGACGGGCTTCGCCTTTGTGAGTATTGGAGGGCAGGGGTTCGCTGATGATTGGTTGTACAAAATGCCTATGCTCAACCCGAGATATACGAGAAAATCAAGTCGTCACTCGCCCACGTAGACCGGATGATTCGACATTAAGATAACGCGACATGCAAATTCTCTCGTGTTATCCGAGAAGAGGTAGAACAAAAGCATCTTGTTTCTAGTATTCATGAAATGGATTGAATGAATCACGTTTCCACTGGGCAATTGCTCAAACTTGTCCGTATAGGCCTTGATTCGTGAAACCAGCATCTCGTCTTCAGCGGGCAAAAGGCGGGGAGGTCAATAAGACTGGGTCTAATTTTAGAGGCGGCATGTCGGGTGTTACCAAAGCCCGATGTCCTTTTTGAGAGGGTCGGTAATGGTAATATTGGACATTACAAGGTCTGTCGTAGCCGTGGAAGGGAGAAGAGTAGGAGTGATAATAGTGAGATGCTGAGCAGAAGAGGAGAGTAACTACTTGAGGTACGTAGCAGTTACTCTACAGCGATTGTTTAGATAGTCGACTTCCTAGGGTAGGTAATCTTGGATTCGGTAGTTGTCGAACAGTAAGTTACCTCTAGGCAGCGACAAGAGTGCGTAAAGGAGAAATTGCGAAATGTCGGTATGACGATGCTTTACTTTCACCCTCGACCAGGAAAGATCAGTACCTGAACTTCGGGTTCCGCGGGTAGAGACAAAATAAGCATCCGTTTCCTTGTTTGCTCGAGGCGGGGAAGAGGGCTGAGTTTACGCGATTCCCCTGACAGACCTCAGTGACGGAGCGCAAACGGCACCTTGCGTCGAGTCTTAGTAGGGCTGAAGGCGAAAAAAGAGCAGTGGGGATGGTAGCATCGTGATGAAGAATAGGGACTGAGCTAAGAGATGGACACGAAGCTCTGAGAAGGCATTGGCTACTTGTTACCTAGAGAGGAATTGGATTGCAAGGCAAGGTACTGAAAGGATGTTGTAGCGGGCGGCAATGCAAGTTGGAGCGGCACCTACAGTAGCAACGCAACGGTTAAGCATTCACTTTGCTTCACTATAGGTTAACCTCTAATAATGCATGGATATTTTAGGAGAAGGACAAGGTACTCTCGGGACGCAACGCATTCTCGCTTTTACCCGAGGCGGAGAAAAAAAACGAAACAAAGAGCTGAGATGAGATTGCGGGCAAAGGAATGCTTCAGCTGTTGTCGTCATCAGAAGCTTGCCTGCTTATTGGGAGGGAGAAGAGAACTGGGTCAGGGCGGCCGCTCACGCAGGGACGGGAGGAAGGCTGTGAGGGAAGAGGGCTGCATGCGTCGGTACGACGAATACGGACACATGCTTTTTGATCTCTGTATATAGCCTGTACTCTGTGCACGATATTCAAGATGGCAAGAGGCCATGTGTTTAGGGGTTACGCGTTTATATGAGGCCGTTGCGCGTAATTCCAGGCTGAACTTTTGGCTATGGGAGTTGTGTAGGTACCAGGTAGGTACGAAAACTGCTTGGGGCAGCTTTTAACTGTGTCGTAACAGCTTGGTTCATGTTCTATTTGTACATGGATTGGCCTTTGTTGGGTCGCTACAAGCACCCAAACTTGAAATGACAGGACCCAAAAGTACCAACTAGCGTCTGCTCGTGGCACGGAAGAAGGGCTGAGTCGCGAGCAAGTGAGCGAATGACTGACTGATTGATTGACTGACTGACTGCCTCAACGGGGAGGATTAATAATGAAGCAGCGTGTTAGTGTCTCAGCCCACCCGAATACGTCGAGCCCTTTTCGAGGCACGTTGCACTGCGTTGCACTACGTTGATCAAAACGTGGGAGACGCATGACACAGCCACCGAGAAACAAGACATGTCGGGATTGACGGGATAATACTTGCAAGAGCGCGCACTGCAAGTATACCGGGTCCCTCATACCGGTACTTGTAAACCAAGACTACGAATACCTGGCCTATGGAAACCAATTACTGCAGCCTTGATGGAACCCCAACAAACAAGGTCCCTCTCGCTGATCAAAAGATACGGGCGCCAGGCAGCCAGCGCATCGTGGCCTCGCTTTATCCCCCCCCCCC
>JALNIO010000425.1:0-10285 GCA_023509875.1 Rugonectria rugulosa
TATGAGAACTTCTGATTGGTCTAATCAGATAGAGTACATCCTGTCAGCACTGCCAGAGAGAACCAGTCGCCGCCGCCACTAGCAAAGCCGACGATGTCAGCTTTGAGGCTCCAAAGCTCAAGGTGCTGCTTTCTATCGCCTGTCCACAATTCAGATTCATAGAAAATAAGATTAAATACAAGGGGTTCATAAGTGCATGGTTGATGACTTGCGTTCATCCGTATTGTCAGTCGTGACCCCTTTGGCTCAACTCGTCAAAACAAACGTCGGGATGCTATGGAAAGCGAAAGAGCGGCTTCATTTGCTGTTGCTCTGGAGCAGCAAGAGAATTTCATTGCAAATGTTATCGAGAGGCGAATTCGGATGCTAGCCACAATGCTCTACTAAGTATTTAAAACAATTTAATATTTTCCTCATGGTTTACATGGCTCATAAGATGCTCACACACTTTTTGCAAAAAAAATACGTGATGTGCAATTGGGGATGGATCACCCTAGACCACGTGTAAGAAACATCCCTCCCTCATACTATACTTGCAACAGTCGTAAGGACCGGGTTAGAAACCAGTTGGCAGACGGACGCTTAACCTTCTCCGTAATTGTATGCTTGGTATTGTGCTGTAATCGGCATGTTGCATACCTTGGGTGAGCGCGACGAGACTTGAACTGGGGATCAACGGGCAATTGCCCTTTGCGTCTCCATTGCAGACATACCGCATCCGATGAGTTTATCTTGATGCTTGACTTGTGGACGCGGGGTATAACCCACATCTCTTACCGAAAGGATGAGGTCGCAGCGTTGTTCCCAAAGCAGAAGAAGGTCCTTTCTGCCATCCCTCTCAAAAAATTCTCATTGCCACACCTTCCAGCATCATCAATCCAACTGTACTCTTTATTGCGATATATTCTCTGATCACTCTGAACACACAATGGCTTTCTAATTCATGTAATTGATTATTATTTGAATGCTGATCGTGGTCAGCGATCCCAGTCTGAATAAGATCAGTCCTGATGAGACCCTTCATCGCGTACTTAAATCTGACATTTAAGACAGCTACCCACATGCGGCCACCCTCCGGCCTGATCTTCGGTCGTTTAGGCCTCAGAGCCTTACTTGGAGCGGCATCCGGCATGTTGATCACGTTGCAAACGTTGGCGAGTTCGTACTGCAACCAACACTCACACCCTGTGGTCCGACACTTCCACATGGGGTAGATGATTGTTGGGTTCAATGGGTTGGACGATGCTACTCCATTACCCCTCTTTCACGGTTCAATACCCCAATACTTGGTTGGGGAAAACCGCAAACGCGTAAAGCGCACCAATCAAGCTGCCATTGGAAGCTGGGCAACAGGGGCTAATTCTAGGCACCCGTATTTCAGCATCTAGTGGCTTTGGAGAACGGGAACTGTTTCTGCACCATACCACGGAGTGCGGACAGACGGTCTCTCAGGAGCCGCACACGGACAACCAAAGAGCGAGAACAAAGGCAGCTTGGCAAGCCGAGCGTTGCAGCAAAGGTGGGGGGCTCAAGGGAGATGGAACAGGATTCAAAAGTGCCATAACTACGCTGGGAATAGTGGCTGACAAACAAGAGGGTCAGTCCACCGTATTGTGGAGAGAATGTGCTTTTTGTACGTCATCTGTTGACGGAGTGGCCGATCACAACTAGGCAGCCGAATTAATTGAATGCAAGGAGCTGATACTTGGTTCACAAGTAGCACGACGTTGTCTGGGAGCACGATCCCGACATTCATTCCAGCCTCGTAAGTGGTCAGTCAACCTGATCGTTCCACCTTTTGCTCCGTGTTCTCGTGGCGTGAGATGAAGGACCTACCCTTCCTGTGCAAGACGCTCGACTCAGAATGTGCCCCGACGTCGGACGGGCGCACAGGACGGGGTTCAATTGAGCCATGATACGATATTGGAGAGGATCAGCACGAGATCCATCTTTACGTTACCCCAGAGCGGGGTGAGTCTGGGGATTAGGGATGGAGTTGGATTATCGTTTTGGCTGGTGCGGAGTAGGTATATAAGAGATGCCAAGGAGCCCAAGATCAACAGCGCGCTTGGCATGGTGATCAAATCTTGTCAATTACCTCTTTGCTTCTATTGAGAGCCCATCTGAACACCGCCAGCATGAGCAAAGATTTGTCTGCCGACGTAGGCCAAGTCTCCTACAATGAGGAGGGCTTGGTGCACGACGAGAAGCCAGAATACGAGCAACATGCCACTGGCCGTCGCAAGTCGGCCGCGCTCAACATTGTCGAGAATCCTTTGAAGGTGAGCATCCCATGGTATCCCCGTCCTCTTGTCTAGAGCCTTGGCAGCTGACGCTCGTTCCTTGCAGCGCAAATCCCCCCAGCAGACCGTCGCCGATGGTAGAGCCTTTGCCGAGACGCATGGCCTGTCCGAGCACGTCGATCTATTTGGCCGAGCCGCCCTTGTCGCCCGCGACCAGAGCGAATTCGAGTCCATCGCCGAGCTCAATGAAGACGAGCGCCACGCCCTCTTGTACGAGAGGGCTCACAAGTGGCATGGCCCTACCATGCTCTGGTACTCCATCTCCCTTTGCGCCGTTGGAGCTGCCACCCAGGGATGGGACCAAACTGGCTCCAATGGAGCCAACTTGTCCTTTCCCGAGGAATTTGGCATTGCCGGCGAGGGTAAGGACGAGTGGATTGTTGGAGTCATCAATGCCATTATCTTCTTGACCGCCGGTCTCATGTAAGTCACAACCTTCACCACAGCACCTCTGGCACGTCTGTCCTCGAACAGAGGGTTGCATTGCATGTAGGTTCGATGGCTAACCAATCCTTACAGTGGCGCCTTCATCGTGGATCCCCTCAACCACTATTTCGGACGTCGCGGCGAAATCTTCATCACGGCTTGCTGTCTCACTGCCACCCCAATTGGTTCCGCCTTTGCCCAATCATGGCAGGGCCTGTTTGCTGCTCGCTTTGTCATGGGCATTGGCATTGGCGCCAAGAATGCTACCGTTCCCATCTACTCGGCCGAGATGGCTCCTGCAAGGATCCGAGGTGCCTTGGTCATGTTCTGGCAACTTTGGGTCGTCGCAGGCATTTTCCTGGGATTTTGCGCCAACGTCATTGTCAAAGACACCGGCCGAATCTCTTGGCGTCTCCAGCTCGGCTCAGCTTTCATCCCATCCTTCATCCTCGCTTGCGGTATCTGGTTCTGTCCCGAATCCCCCCGTTGGCTGATGAAGCATGGCCAATACGCAAAGGGCTTTAGGTCAATGAGCCGTCTTCGAGCTCATCCCATTATCGCCGCGCGGGACTTTTACTACTCTTACATCATCTACGAGGAGGAACTCAAGGAGGCTCGCGGCGCGGGCTATTTCTCCCGTATGTGGGATTGTTTCGCTGTGCCCAGAATCAGACGTGCCAACTACGGCGCATCGACTGTCATGCTTGCGCAGCAAATGTGCGGTATCAACAGTAAGTCAATATTTCCAACGGAAAGAACATGCTTCTGACTCTTTCCAGTTATCTCTTTCTATAGCTCGACCATCTTCACCGATGTTGGTTACACGGACACCGAAGCATTATACGCGTCTCTGGGATATGGTGCTATCCAGGTCTTGGCTACAATCCCAACCCTGTTCCTCATTGACACAAAGGGCAGAAGAACTTTGACCCTGGCTGTAAGTCTACCATCTTCAATTATACATCCATCAGTGACTGACTATGTATCAAGACGTTCCCTTTCATGTGCATCTTCCTGTTGGCGGCTGGGTTGTCCTGTTTGAACCATCACGGAGACAGAGGCGGACAAATCGGTCCAGTCGTTCTGTAAGCTTCCTGAGAGTCTCTCAAAGCTTCTTTCGCTAATTGCTTCCACAGATTCATCTACCTCTTCACTATCGCGTACTCCCTGGGTGAAGGACCAGTTGCATTCCAATACTCTGCTGAGGTGTTCCCTACTATTCAGCGTGAGCAAGGAATGGCTTGGGCCGTCTGCATCAACAACACTTTCGGTAAGGACTACTATCCAACTATTGAGGTCAAAGCTAATCATTTCCAGCCGGTGTTCTCAGCTTGACCTTCCCTCGAATGAAGACCGTCATGACAAAGACTGGTGCTTGTAAGTAGATTCTGCACACCTTCAAAGTGGAGATGATTTGTGCTAACGTTGGCCCAGTCGGCTTCTACGCTGGTCTTAATCTGATTGCTTGGATCATGATATTCTGTTTCGTCCGCGAGACCAAGCAGCTAACCTTGGAAGAGTTGGACCGTAAGTTGACACCTCAGTCCGCATAATATCACGCTAATGATGTTCCAGAGGTCTTTTCTGTCCCCACCAGTAGTTATATCTCGTATGAACTCAGGGTTTGGCTTCCATACTTCATTAGGCGACACATCTTGCGACAGAACGTCGTCAAGCCACCCCCGATCATTGACAGAGCCGACAGTGACAAGGAATTGGCTTAGGCTGTTGCATAGGTGGTTGTGATCTTGAAGGTGACGCAACGTGCATGAGGAATCTCGTCACAATGCGTAGAGGAATGTATCTGAGAGTATATACCCTGTTTCAATGTTACATTGAAGTGTGCTCAACATATCGATTCAATCTGTGTCTAGAAGTGAACTTTATAGCTGGCTACTTTGACCATGCTTAGCTAGTAGATGGCGCGAAATATTCTGATTGCCAACTTGGGCCTCACCTTGGGGAGCATTGCTACTTTTTACAATGCATACACTGCTTACCAGGAGACGCTCAACACTGAATAGAGTTTTCGGGCCCCAACATGAACCTCAGTCAACCGTATACTCTCATATCCCATCGTATCAGTAATTGTCCACGTCCCTTTTACGCGTGTTGAAGTATGGGATTGTAAGGACTGGTAATTGGCAGATCAGTTAAAGCTACAGACTGGCATGCTAATAATTGTCTTATGGAACGTACAGCTGCAATTTAGATGACCAAGCAGTCTCTAACAACCTAAAGAGGACTAGTTGTTAGTTGTCCCAGATCCGGAATACCATTTATCCATCTAGGGTGGGTTTGAAGCTTAGACGAAGAAAGACCTATCAGAAGAAAGGCCTATGACATTATACATGGTGAATAGTGACTGATCTACTCTAACTAACATCCAGATCCGACAATGTTGATGATCAGTCTAAACGTGTAGGTATGAATGATCGTGCAACCCTGTTCAAGGCAAAAGCGAGCTCCTCGAGTAGAACGAAATTACGGGATAAGAGTTTCTGGAGCCGGGTTGTGCGAAGAAGTCTGAACACCAACTAGCCATCATTCACACGAGTCTCTCTTACAGCTGCTACTGGCAAATGCGTGCAAACGTTGACATTGTCAACCGGTAGCTATGAAAAGCACCTCAAAGTTGATACTCCATCACTAGGAAACCCTGGTCCATGTTTTGGTGTCAGGGTTCGCGGACCGTCTATCTCCGACTCTGTTCGGCATCGACCATGATGCGATATTTGCCGCTCTCAGCATTATCGACCTCATTATAGAGCTTGTAGAGCTTGGCTTGGATTGCTACTTTCCCATAAGCGTTTTAGTCTTTTTCACCAGCTCGATAACTATGTCTAATTCATACCGCGTCACCTTGGCTGCTAGTCCACCTGCAATACCGGTATTTGAGACCAAGCTGCAATCATCCATGGCCATTGGCCCCGAAACGACCAGAAATCAGCGCCAACTCCAGATACTAATTAGGGTCTTTAAGGAATATCACCTGCCGGCAGATGCTGTAGAGGCAGCAAAGCACTTTGTCTGTTCTGTCAAGTTGTTACACATATTCAGAGTGACCGATACTCTTATGTCTTAGAATCACTAATAACCTTCCACGATCAATGCCAGTACCTCCCGTTCAGACTTCACATAGATAATCACTACGCAAGTGAGCCGTTTGGCCCTCTTGCACTTCTCTTGTGGACTTGGTACACGGGTAGGGCCCTCCATCACGCCAACTCTCGATAACGTACCATGCTTCAATGTCTGCAATTGGCCATGAATACTAATTCAAATAATATTGACATGGGTCAGGCACTCAAAAACCGGAAATAATGCGCGAGGTAAGACATCGTCGCGTGGAATCAGAGTGGTCTTGCTAAGTCCGACATCTTGCTTATTGGCTGGAACCAGCTAACAGTTTAGTGTCGCCCTTGCGCATCTCAGACGGATTACTCCCCTATCTCCGAGCACAACTCCAAGTCCCGGGAGGCGTGCATATCTTGACAGCAGCCGACTAACACGGCGATATGATGTATAAAAGGCGTTCATTAGAACAATCAAGAGAGTTCTAATCATCTATTCAAACAAGACTCAACGGTTACAGTTTACACTGCCGTCTATTTCGAAATGGCCTCGTTTTCCAAATTCAACAAATCAACAACCTCGGAAGAGGTTGCTGAAGCACTTGCCGACCACATCGCAGGCAAAACAGGTACAATCCTTTGAAGAAGATGGAGTTGCCTCATGAACTGACACAGGCCAAGTACTCATTACGGGAGTCTCACCCAACGGCTTGGGCGAGGCTATGGCAGTTGCCCTTGCCTCGAAGCAGCCGGCCAAGTTGATATTCACGGCGCGCGACATCCGCAAGGCTGAGGCAGTGGCCGAGGCCATCAAACAGGCTGAGTCTGCCCCAAAAATCCAAGTTGTACAGATGGATTTATCGTCTTTCGCCTCCGTGCAGGCTGCAGGCGCGACTTTGGCGGATCAAGACCAACCTATCGATATCTTGATTAACAATGCAGGAGTAATGGGCTTGCCTACTCGTACCTTATCCGCGGATGGACACGAGATGCATTTTGCGACCAATTTCCTCGGTCACTGGCTTTTCACCAATCTCTTGATCCCCAGGCTCTCTTCCAGGGCTCGAATCGTCAACGTTACATCGGGAGGATACATGGTCTGTCCGATCCGCTTTCATGACATCGATTGGCAGGGCCATGAATCACTCCCAGCTGAGGAAGAACCAGACATGGCGATGGTGCAGAGTTTGGGTGTGGGCACGCTGGCACATGCTGGGGATTACAACGGCATGCTGGCGTATCTCCATTCAAACGCGGCAAGTATGCTGCTCTCTATCGGGCTTACAGAGAGGCTCAAGGACCAAGAGATCACAACAATCAGTGCAGCTCCAGGAGGTGATATCTCAAGGTCCCCATTTCTCATAGCTCGAGGATGCTGACTTCTCATCAGTCGTCGTAACGGAGTTGCAGAGGCATATCAACGGCTTTCGAAATCCGACTATGGAATACAAGACTGCTACACAGGGTGCAGCCAGCTTTCTCGTTGCAGCTCTGGACCCTGCTTTGCAAGGTACGTTTGCCACTAATCCTAATAAATAACTGAACTATTGACTAACCGGTACAGGTCAAGGTGGTGGCTACGTAGATGACTGCCAACTATGTGAGATTGCCTCTGCGCATGTTCA
This sequence comes from Rugonectria rugulosa, assembly GCA_023509875.1. NCBI lineage: Eukaryota > Fungi > Ascomycota > Sordariomycetes > Hypocreales > Nectriaceae > Rugonectria > Rugonectria rugulosa. The sequence goes on from JALNIO010000425.1 coordinate 7,429, forward strand.
GGATAAAGAAGTGGCTAAAAGGCTCTGGAGACTTGCTGAGAGCATGACTGGATTGAACTTTTAAGATGACAGTTCTTCCAAGATTAAGAGATAAACAGATACCAGTTAACTACGTCAGTATTAAAGTGTAAAAGGATTCAAAGGGCGCAATTGTAGAGGCGGACTGGAACTCTTCATCAGGTCACGGAGGCACTCGAACCTCAATGATCCTTTTCTCATTTAACATGTAATATAAAAAGGTATATGCTGGCAGTGCAATGTGCATCTGGTTCAATCGTAATGCTCGTAAATCAGGTAAAGAACTCGCTTCTCTTGAACACAAACTTCCTCTCCATCTTCTTTTCTTTTATTTTGTTCCATTGCTTAAAACTTGTTTTGGTTGGCATTCTCCATCAGCATCTTGGAATCGGGCTTGTACTTGTTCGAGATCAAGCGAACGTTGTACTCGACATCGAGGATAGCGCCGTTGGGCTCGTTCTCGACAGGCTTAAAGTACAGCAACAAGTCGTCCTTGACGGCGCAAGCAGTGTCGGTCTCCAAGTACGGGTCGTCGCTGGGGTAGAGCTGAGCCGTCACGCCAATGTAGTCGGGGTGAGTGACCATCATGTGGATGTGGGCAGGGCGGTAAGGGTGGCGGCCCATGATCTTGAGCAGCTCAGCAGAGGGACCGGAGGTGTCGATGGCGTACTCGGTGGGCTTGAGGCAGTAGAACCAGAACTTTCCGTTCTCGTCGGTGCGGAACTTGCCTCGGAGGTTGTGGCGAGTCTGGTTCTCGGGATCGAAAACGTCGTACTTGCCGTTGGTGCTGGCCTGCCACATGTCGAAGACTGCGTTGGGGATACCCTTGCCAGTGTCGACGTCGCGGATGACGCCGTGGAAATGGGTGAGCTGGCCATCCTTGGGCATGTTCTGGACTACAGAAGCGCCGAGATCACGGAATGGGGTCTCGGGCGACCAGAAAGGTCCGAGAATGGTGGATGAGGTGGGAGCCAGACCCTCGCTGGTCTCGACTTTGTGGTTGATCTCGTCAACGAGACTGCGATGATAGTTAATATGGTGTCGAGTGTGGGGTAAATGACGTCAGAAAACTCACGATTCAACGCCCAGGATATCGCAGACTCTCCAGGTCTCATTGCGGTTCTTCTGGTAAGCCTGGCCGAGAGAGTTGATGTAATTCACACCGAGCACCCACTCCTCCTGGGTGAGCTCGATGTCCCTGCAGAAGTCGTGGATGTGGCTAATGAGGGAGGTGAGGATCTCGCGGTGTCGAGGCTTGGTCTCGGGGCTCATGAGATCAATGACATGCTTTGTGAAGTTGGGGTCGAACTTGGTCTTCTTGGCCTGAGTGCCGTTTGCGCCGTTGGTAGCGTTGGTTGCCATTGCGATGTGTTGTGGGTTGCAAAAAGTGCAGCTGTTTTAGGGGTGTGTAAAATGGAACGGAGAGGGTTGAGTGTGAAAAAGAAATGGAAGGAAGAGAGGCTTTTGAGTTGTTAATGTGTTGTGAAAACAAGTCTGGAGCAAAGAGGAGTTGAGGCTGAGTTTATATATAAAATTATATCTCGCTCAAGACTCCAGAAACTGGGGAAAAACTATTAACTGTCCATTGCAGCTAGTACACATTCAAGCACGAATCGTATGACCCATGCGGCATCAGACTTCGGCAATGATGGAGAAATGAAGAGCCAAACAGCGTTTCTACGGGTAAGTGTATTTCCCCCGCCCAAAAATTCGGATGTGGGCAGCGGTAGTTATATCGCCACCAGCGGAGCAGCCAATCACGGGCCGGGCTTTGCAATGCGCGGGGAAACTACTGGGCTCCTATCTTGGGGTTCCATGCCTCCTAGCCGACAATAACTGCCGCCACTCGACCAAGATCTAGATCCAGTGGATGACTGCTTACAGCGAGCTGCAGCAGCATCCTCTGAGAGATCCAATGACAGGCAGACAACCTCTGGCAGAATTTTTAAACCTCATCACATGATAGGCACGAGACGAACCCTTGGACGTGTGCCGTGTGGTCACCCGACCGAACCGAACCCCGGACATCCGGTGCCTTGCGGTATGCACTCCAGCGCTGGATTCTGGTCCCCAACTGTGCGTCCCTGTATGTACGGAGTACTCCGTGCCCTTCTTGCCTTTGCCCTGCAACTCGTTCTTTACTTGGTGTAACCCCGCCACCCACCTTTTTGGACACCTTGACACCTCCTGGTCAAACCATTTGCAGACTAAATTTCTTGCTCCAAGACAGCACCTCACCTCAGCCCCAGAATCCCAAACATTTAGATCCATCGACATGGGTCGCTCCACATGCCCACTCCACCCAGCCCGGCTACAGGAACGGCAACCAGGGCCTCTCACTAGCAAGTCCTCAACACCAAACCAGCAACAAACCACCATTATTGTTGTCGTCTACCATAAAAGATAACGGCAGCTGAGGTCGGGAATTGATACACATCTAGACATGGCCATGGAATCCGGATATTCGGGTCAAAATTTTGAACACATCAGACGATGAGAGAGACGAGCTACCCAATTCATCGGTTTGCTCCGTGCTTGAACACTCAATTACGTGAGCAAGATCTAGAGCGTTATCTCAAGATATATTATTGAAATCATCTAGGTATCTTTGAGTGAAAAGATGTCCTGGGGCCAGTTCAATTTTCTCTTTGCAGCAGGACCCTTCCTTGCTGTCAACTTGGCAGCTTCTTTAATGTCTTGGCATCGCGTCTCTGCTCGAATAAGAGAGTCGCCTATAGACTTGTAAGACGGCAACTAACACGCCTCCACTGTCTAAATAGACGAGGACTAGAGTGCTTAGGAAGGCTGTTCTAGTTTGACACTTGACAGCTGTCGTGCC
>JALNIO010000426.1:0-51585 GCA_023509875.1 Rugonectria rugulosa
CCCCTGCCTGCTGATAATGCGCTCGTGTTGCGGGGAAGAACCCTACGGAAACATCGTATCGGGCACCTGGAAATTTGTAATGATATTTGCAAACTCCAAACTTGAAACTTGCAGGCACTGTTAGAGCAGAAGGTCCCCCATTTAGTGAATGTGCGAGTGATATAGAAGTGCAATATGACGACACTCTGGGCATTAAACATTCCCCATTAAGCGACCTTGCGAACGCTCATTTTCGTACATGACAGGGGTTCAAACGATTCATCGCGATTCCATGGCCCTACAAATGCGTGTATGTAGACCAGGACAAAATGGGTCCTTCTCCCCATCTTCTCGCTCTCCCACAGTAAGAAAGGCTCCTTACAGTTCACATTTTATTCGGAAAACTTTCCAATACCTTGTGAGTTCTCACCCTTCTCCAACTGCCATGGATATTTACTGAGAAACAGCCTACTAATCTCCCATCATGTACTACAACTACGAGGGTGTCGGCGTGACCAACAATCGGCTGTATTCATATTCACAAGCTGTGCGTGTGGGCAACATCATCAAATGTTCGGGCCAAGGCGGCTGGGATTACGAGGGCAACATTGACGAGAAGGATCTCGAGGGCCAGATTGAGCTTGCATTCAAGAATGTGGATAAGAACGTCAAGTCTGCTGGTGGCAAGGGCTGGAGCGACGTCTACTCAGTCAAGAGCTTCCATATTTCTCTTTCCTCGTCATTTGATCTCATGGTGAAGGAGTTTCGGAAATGGATGCCAAACCACCAGCCGACGTGGACGTGTGTTGGTGTTACCGAGTTGGGAATTCCTGGCATGATTGTCGAGATTGAAGTCGAGGCTCTTCTGGCCGAGTAGGGGACAATGGGTGGCATATACCAATTGGCTTTGGATCAAAATACGTTAAAAAGAGGTTGTGTCCGAAATGGTCCAATAGACTCCAACATTTCGCATCATATCCCTCCTCCCTCTGATGATTTTTAATATGTAGCTTCCTTTGCTGCCTTTGGACTTGACGTCAATCGTAGCAGTAGCTCTGTAAATCTCTTCATACTGCATACTTTCTATTGTTGATGATAAACCATGATCGGCTGGGGCACATCCTACCTCAAAGTTGGGAGGAAGAACGCTCTTGACGAATTTAGGGGTGGTGTTGGATAGTGTCTTGGGACAATGATGAGTTGGAAGAGACGAAGAGACAAAGACCCAAACATCGTTACAGATGTGACGAACGACATTGTGTCAATCAACGTTGATCAACAAAAAATATGTGCAAGTCAGCTCGAGACAAGACTGCACCTTAGCAGAAGCCCAGCCACCTCCCCCGGTCATGCATGGCCATCCAAGTGGGCTTTACTCCATATACGCGCGGCATGCAAATAATATCTAGAATAGGAATGTTTTTTGCCCACTTGACGAAGTGAATGGAACTTGGAATCACGGAGGCCGACTAATCTCGCTCGCAGTCCGAGTTGTTCAAGGAACCCCCGCCCTAAGCCCATTCGAGCGAAACTGCGAGCGGTTGAAGGGCAATCACCTTTTCCTTGCCAGGATTGGCTTGAATAATTTAGTCTCCTTGTCTCCCTGTTGGCCATAATAGTTACCAAATTAGTTATTTAGTGCGTCTAGTTACCACGAAATAGCCGACAACTTCCAGATAGTGACAGATACCAATGGCCTGTGATGAATGAAATGCTCATATTTCAGACAGCCACGACCCCACCTAAACTGGCAGTTTCATATCAGGCGATTCGTGCACCATCTGGAGACCATTCTCTTCTACGAATTGGAAGCCTATCAAATCAGCTCTTTCATTTCATCCATCTCTGAATTCATTTGCTTGTGGAAAATTGAGAATACCTCCCTTGCCCACCATGGACGTGGAAAAGAGCGACCATCCTCAAGGCGCTCTGCAACGCAGTTCATCCGTCGGTATCGGTCAGCACACAGATGAGAAGCCCTTCACTATGTGGACGGCCATGGGCCTAGGCCACTCCATTACGAACACGGCAATTACCATCATCGTAGGCCTCGCGAGCGGCGTCGCCATGGGTGGCCCGCCAGTCTTCTTTTACGGCTTCATCATGATGGCCCTCGTGGCGCTATGCATCGCCATCAGTTTGGGAGAGCTTGCGTCAGCAATGCCGCACTCGGGCGGGCAGTATTACTGGGTAGCCGCGTTGGCTCCCCCTTCGATGCGACGATTCTGCTCTTATGTCACTGCCATTGTTGCGTGGGCTGGTGCAGTCTGTACTGCTGCCTCAGTCTGCCTGGTCGTTCCCATCATGGTGTTTAACATGGTGATGCTGCAAAATCCAAACTTCAGCTACAAGCCATGGATGGGCTTTGTGGGCTACCAGATCACCAACCTGCTGGCGTTCGGATTCAACCTGTTCGAAAGAGCCCTACCCTAGGTCAGCAAGACTCTTTTAGTTTATACCGTTGCCACTCTCATCGTCATCTTCGTTGGCGTTCTGGCCGCCTCGAAGGAGAAGCAGTCAGCGGACGGCTTCTTCACCCAGCTCTACAACGTGACCGGGTGGCCAGACGGCGTTGCATTTCTCATCGGGCTGAATTCGTCCAACTGGGCATTTTCCTGTCTTGATGCCGTTGTGCACTTGGCCGATGAGATTCCTCAGCCACGGAAAAACATACCCAAGGCTCTTCTTATCACGGTTGCCTTGGGCAGCTTTACAGGCATTCTCATCATCCTGGCCCTCTTCTTCTCGGCCCCTGATCTGGAAGCCGTGGCAGCCGCTGCCACGCCTTCGCTTCAAATATTCTATTCAGCCTTTAGCAACAGTACTGCTGCTGCTCTTGGACTGCAGAGCATAGTCGGCTTGTCACTTGCAGGAGCTATCATTGGGGTGCATACTTGGCAATGCCGCATGGCCTGGGCCTTTAGCAAAGACAAGGGTTTCCCCTTTCACAAGTACATGAGCCAGATTGCACCAGAACCCTTTGGAACTCCGATCTGGGCACACATCTGGTCTTGCACTTGGACTGCCATTCTGGGTTGCCTCTATCTCGGGTCCAGTCTTGCCTTTAACTCTCTTGTCGCTGGTGGAATACTGCTACAAAACCTGACGTATTCTGCCAGTATCCTTTGTCTTCTTTACCATGGACGAGCCAATTTTCAAAATGGTCCGTTCTGGTTCCCTCGGCTAGGGTACGTGGCAAATTTGGTAACAATAACCTGGACATTCATCTCTCTCGTCATGTACTCCTTTCCTTCGTATCTTCCTGTCAAGGCCGACCAGATGAATTACGTGTCATGCGTCATTGTGGGCGTTTTCATCTACGCAACCGGTTACTGGGTGTTGTATGGAAGAAAGAGTTCCAAACTCCACAGCCACAAAATTATAATGAATAGTCACCAATTTCGAGACCGGTGAACGGATGCTCGGATGAGGCCAGTTAGAAGCAAAAGAACGGACCACTGCTGTAATAGAAAGATGACGTGAGAATATTCCAGGTTATGAGAGCGTAGATTGAGCTCAACGCGGTGGGAAACGAATCAAGAGAATACATCGAATTGCCTTGTATGCCTTGTATATCTCTATAAACTATTTCTACTCACCATGGCAACTCACTGCCATCGGGGCCAAGAAACTTGCCATTTGTTTCATTTAGGGTAGCCCGGTCAATCTGCATCGAACGTGTCAGTCTAATTTGTATACACCTAGAGGCAGAATGGGCACAAACCACTGCCGCCACTGCAGCAACACTCTCTTCGACAGGCATCGCTGTCATTTCACTCAGATCAATGTCCAGTTCCGAGATTCTTTGGGCTGCAGAATGAACCATGTCGGTAGCAACGAATCTGTATTCGCCAAGTTAGACGGGCATAGAATTTTGCGACAGAAGAGTAAACACACCCGGGGTGCATGGCCCAAATAATCACGTCTCGTGTTTCTCCGCTGAGCCACTTCGTAAAGTAGTTTGCCAATGCTTTGGACGCGCCATAAGCTGCGGCTGGCAGTGCCGTATTCATCAGCGCAAAGGAACCTCCAGCACTCGTAATGGTGCAAAACTTTGGCTTTGCAGATTGGCGGAGCAGCGGCAGCGTAGCCTTGAAGACTTCCAGCAGGCCATATGCGTTCACATCGATGTACTTTTGTATTACAGAAAGCGGCGTCTCAACGAGTTCGCGAGTGATGTCTCCCACGCCTGCATTTGAGATGACCGTGTCGAGAACCGTGATACCATGTGATTCTGTAATCTTCTGTACAGCGTCCTGAATGGACTTTATCGATCCAACATCCATTTCCACAACGATGAGATGACTGCCCTCTCCCTTGGGCAGTTGGGAAAGGGAGCGGGCACTTTCATGCGAGGTATCGCGAATTGCGGCGATGACAACTGTGTGAGGCAGTGCAAGGTATCTGGTGACAAGACCCTTACCGATGCCTAGTTGGAGAGTAAGTAACACTGTTTGGGAACAGGTATTAAAGGATATACCTACCTCGGTTCGCCCCAGTAATGAGGTAGGTTGTGTTGGAGGACATTGAATACAACTGTGCCTGAATTTGAACTGGAGGTGAAGAAAAAACCGGAAACCAGTCTATGTTATGGGTAGTAATTCTGGCATAAGTAGACTTGTGCTCACATACCGGGAAAGAAGCATTCTTTATAAATTTGTACTCTTTTCGTCTTCGTACCTACCTATGAATGGAACACTCTCAACGACAAACGCCAGCACAGCACTCCGTAACGAGTGCCCAAAAAGGATTAGATTCGCCCGACTCGCATGACATTGTATACCATCAACGTTATCTCGTAGACTTGTTCGCATGCCGCAAATTTCCGCCAAAGTTGCGCAAATTTCCCGCTCTTCCACCAACCGCGCGTGACGGTGATGCAGTCTCCCGCCAATATTCCCCTCAACTCTCGACGAAAAACCTCTTCAATTGCTGACAAACTCACATTTCCCCAGTCGTCGTTCGGTGTGTAGCACCCGCTCATTCAACGGTTCGGGTCCAAAGCTCACTCGGAAGCCGAAACTTCCGCGGTCGGACGTGACATGGACTCGACGGGGACAGCCATTGTCCCGCTGGGCATGCGGAAAGCCTGCTTGGCCTGCACGAGAGCAAAACGCAAATGCGACAAGCGAGTGCCCAACTGCGAGCGGTGTGCGGATAAGGAGCTTCAATGCCGATATCCAACAACGCGGCGATACGTTCGTGTCCGCACCGGCTCAGGCCTCAACAGCCCCTTGCTGGGCGATCCATCTTCGCCTACAGCCATGCGCCCATCCGGCGAAAACTTTTTATCCCGCTTCAATGTAGCCGTATTGCAACCCGATGCTGGCAGACAAGACGAAGCAGCTGCGGAGTTTGGGGGAGAGCCTTGTTCCGCCGTCACTCGAGTCACGGACGCGTCTTGGTTCCTGGACGTGGAGACCTGGATGATTGAACAGGTCGTTGTAAACGAGCATTGTCCTCCCACTCACTTCTCATCGACCAACAAACGCTGGATTGCTATGGTGTGGCAGTGGCTACATCAGTGGATAGAGGAAGGCCACAATCCCTTCATCCATAGGAAGTTGTACTCTGATGCAGGACTACCCCGGTGTCTGCAAGATGCCTGGACGACACTTGCAGCGTATTTTTCGAAAACAACTCACAACGAGGACATCATACTGAAGATTGTGGAAGATCGAGCCAACGATCTTGTAAAGGCTCAACCCATGGAAAGCGGCTCCTTCGGGTCGGTGCCTGGCCTACTGCTACAGACGACTGAGCACTTGGCGCGCGTGCAGGCGCTGTTTATTTACCAGTTTATCCGTCTTTTCGACGGAGCCATTCGCCCCCGAGCTCTCGCAGAAAAGGAAATTCCAACGCTATCGGCGTGGTGCCAACAGCTCTGGGTTTCAGTATGTTTGGATGCCAATTGCCAAACATGGTCTTTAGACAAGACGTGTTTCAACTCCGATAGCGTACCTGAGCTTTGGAAGGTCTGGGTGTTGACTGAGAGTGTCCGTCGGACCTGGCTGGTGGCCCAGTGCACGCTAGGGACTTACCTGACGTTGAGGGACGGCTGGACCGAATGCCCTGGAGGAGTCATGTTCACGGCAGCTTCCGGATTGTGGGATGCCGGCTTCTCAAGTGCGTGGGCTAACATGGTTGCAAGATTGGAGACGGACACCTTGCTTGTCAAGTCGCTACATCTAGATGAGCTTGTTTCCACTGCCAACGGCATGGAGGTTGACCCATTTTCGACTGCCTTGACAAGTTTGGTATTGGGGACAGAGATAGTTGGCGGCTGGACAGGGAGTTGATGCCGGTTAATTTTACGTTTGATCCCGGCCATGGATAGAATGAATCAGGTAACTGCCTCACTTCTCTAATGTCTCCCTCATCCCGATAGCACATAACCGGCAACAAACCCCCAGTATAAGGAGTAGACGGGCTAAGTACCACTACCAAACCCCCGGGTACTCAAATATTCTAACCGATGGCCCATGCCCGCAATCCCATGCTGTACGCCTCCTGTCGCCGTCGTTTCACAAAGAGATGCCACTTGCTCAAGAGATTCCTTCAGCAACCAAGTTTGACCGAGAGAATGTAGAGCGTCACAAATCGACAAGACAATAATGCGAGTTGTGCGGCCGTTGATCAACTGAAACTTTTGGATTTCCTTCATCGCTTCGCTCCAATGCAACAACGCACCTTCACAATCAGACTGGACATGGCGAGCCTTTGCCATCGTGATATATAAACGCAGTTTCTCAAGCTTCAAAAGGCCAGGGCGGGACTGGATGTCCAGGCAGAGCCTTTCCGCATCGTAAAAGCGTTCCTGTGCAAACAAGGCTTCCGCCAGAGATAGCTCCAGCAGGGACTTTCCTGAAAAGATGCAGTTCTGGTCCCGCTGTGAAATCTCTACACGGAGTTGGTTCTCAGCAGACCCAGGTTCGTTGAGCTCTCGGAGTGCATCGGCGTGATCGCATATAAGATCGCGGAAGTCCTCGTCGAAGATGAGGTTCTGACATAGCGTTGCTGTCGTCTGAGCCTCCTTCAAAGGCGCGAGCGATTCGTTGAATAACCCTTGAAGGCGTAGAACCCTTCCAAGCATCATGTGCGTACGAAAGATGACCAATTTCTCAAGCGATGACGGGTGCTTGTCCGAGGGGCTCCAGCCCTCCAACAATATCTTGGCAGTGTCAAGTTGCTCAACCTGGATGCAGTTTAAGGAACGCTGAATGGCCACTTGACCAATTGCTGAATGCATTCTCCTATCCATAGTACTCTCGGCCATGTCTTGACTATACTCGCCAATAGTGCTGGTAGCACGGTCTATATCTCCGGTGATCCGGCTTAGAAGACTCTGTGATTGAGCGACGCGACAATGTAGGTGCCAATCCTCAAGACCACGAGAGATAAGCTCAGCTTGGTTGACAGCAAAGCGTTTCCATGCCATGTTGGGAAATCGAGATGCTTCTATAAGGGTAAGCACGAGGTCTGCTCTGGTGCTGGCAGGCAAAGATTCGTAGTTGTCTTGGAATGCTTGGAGAGTATGCTTGACGTGCGGTAGGAACAGCTTCACTTTCGGAGAGCTTCACGGCATTAGACGACTGAGCGACCTCGTCACTGGCTATAACTCACGCAGACTCAATGTATTTTCATGGAATTGCCCGATATGCAACAATCAAGGCCTGGCATCTCCAAAATGAGAGATTCTCTGCACCCAACCTCTCACGGGTAAGAGCCGCAACGCCTTCGTCTACCTTGTGAGTTGGTCCATGGTCCTTTAAAGCGGTCGGCGACAAGGCCAGCGCGCGCAGGGCGTAAGTCAACCTGGGAGCGTCCGAAAGCAAACCGCGAAGCTCGGGATCGAGGCCATGGTGGGTTGCATCTACCTCTTCAATTTCGCCTTGCGCGGTCCAACGTTTGCGAGGCGTCGCTCCACCGAAGAGGTCCAAGGGGACTTGGTCAGAGGCGAGGAAAGAGAAGAAAAGCAGCAGGTTTTGAGCGTCGTTCGAATGAACCCCGCTCGGCTCAAGAATAGCGTCGCCCATGGCTGCTGGGAAGGCTTTCCAAGCTAGTTGTGTGTTGGCAGGGTATGAAAGCCTCTACGCGCGCGAGTTCAGCCCTAGGATCGAGAGTATTTTATTTACATTTGAGGCATATGCACATGCTCCTCCGCCGAGCAAGAGGGTGGCATCAAATTGACTACTGTGTGGCTGGTGTCGCGCAAAGTACTTCTCGAAAGCCCTGCAAAGGGAAACAGACATCTCATGCTCGAGGCGCCGAGCAGATGCCATTTCTCTCCATCATTTACGGTACCAGTGCTTAAAGTATGTGCATACCAGCTTGGATGCAATTCCTTTCATCTTCCACTATCCAAGCCCATAACCTATTTGTCCATCTCAAAGGGATGCGGAACTGTTTACGTAGGTGAATCTAGGTGTACGAATACAGTACGCACGCAGTATGTATGAAGCTGTATCCGGAAGTTGATACAACAAGCCACATACCAAGGCAATGGGGCACAGCAAAGAGGTCGAGCGGGGTTGATTTGTGTGAGTTGCTGATTGGTTGAGCCATTTACCACTCAGTAGAGGATTGCAGGACTTTAAACTGCTCAGAGTAAAGCCTCCGCAGAGCCGATCATGTCCGATTCGCCCGGCGAGTCGGTCCTCGAACCTCACTGCAAGCGTCTTCCCACTTGCGTCAACTGGTCAACCAACCAACGGAATGCTCTACAAGGATCAACTCAAGGGCAGAGCGTGGGGGGCGGGGGCTACGGCCCGTTCCTCAGTGTCGGGTCAGTTCATCGTCGTTCGTTCCTTTAAGGGAGAAGATCCCCCAGGACCGAACGAGGACTGTGCGCTCCCCTCCCCTCCTCGTCAAACCATTTCCATCCAAACAACTCCATCTTGACATTGAGGAATAACTTATGGTATTACCATGAGTGCTCCAAGATCCCCCGCTTCCAGTCCCAGGGCAGCCACGGCCGCAGCGACCTCAGCTCCTATTGTAGCAGTACGTTTAGCCCCCTCCCTCTCGCGTCCCCGCTGACGTTATGCGCTCGCGCGACCGCAGGATCCCCAATTCGAGCATACAGGCGAACATGACGACACAACTTCGGAATTCAGGTAGCCTGCTCCCACAACCACCTTCTCCGGTCACTTCAAGCATACGCTAACATGCCCCTTCGCTATCAACAGCGAGGAAACCGAGTCGACGGCCTCTCTAACCGACAGCATCCGAGACTTCCGCACGATCCACGGCCGAACCTACGGGAATTCCAAGACTACAGAATACTGGTGGGACACCGCCCGCAATACATGAGCCAGAGGCCATGGGCCCGGCTTGCTTGCTATTTGCCCAGTGGAACTGACATTTTAAACACCTGCGCCAGGGCCCCAAACGACGAGCGACAAAATGAAGGTCTGGACATAACGTGAGTCCTGCCAGTGGTGCCATACGCGTATCCAGGACGTTTCCCGCTCAACCATTTTGGCAGACACCACTATATACTTCTTCATTTCGACAATCAACTCTTTCAAGCGCCAATCGGCGACCATCCGCAGGTGCGCTGCCCCCTACTGCTCCTTTATTGAACCTAACATGACGTCTCTTTAGAAAGTGCTGGATGTGGGAACTGGTACTGGTATATGGGCCATGTGAGTTTGCTTGCAGACTGTACCTTGTATTCCTCACCCGCTAACTGGCTTGTCCAGAGACTTTGCCGATCAGTACCCCTCGGCCCAAGTAATCGGCACCGACATCTCGCCCATCCAGCCAATGTGGGTGCCGCCCAATTGCGAATTTCACATAGATGACGCTCAGCTTGAATGGACATGGCCTGAGAATAACTTTGACTTCATCCACATTCGCGACCTGTACGGCAGCATAGACAACTGGTCTACCCTCTACCAGAGGGCCTTCAAGCACCTCAAGCCTGGCGGTTGGTTCGAGGACCTCGAGCTCGACATTCGCGCCCACTCCGACGTCATCACCGACCCGGAGCACATCTTCAACCGCTGGAACGCCGTCTTCCAGGAGGCTGGCGAAAAGATGGGCAGGACCTTCAAGATCGCCATTGGGTCGCGCATGCGCGATCTCATGGACGACACTGGCTTCGTCGACATCACGGAGCGCAAGTTCCGTCTCCCCATGAGCGCCTGGGCCCTCGACCCCAAGCAAAAGGAGATTGGGTCGTACGTGCAAATGTTTGTCGACGGCGGTCTGGAGGGCTTCGGCCTGTACCTCTTGACGCAGGTCATGGGTTGGGGATACGATGAGTGCCAGGTCTTCATCGCCGAGATGAGGCAGGCTCTGAGGAACAGGAAGAACCAGCCTTACTACGAGGTGTAAGTCACCGCATGATTCTGGTTTTTTTTTCTTTTGAGTTCTTGCATCAAGACATACTTATTGACATGACTCGGGAAACAGGACCTTGGTGTATGGGCGAAAACCCGGCACTGCTTAAACGACCAACCAGGCCAATTCTGGTGGTTACAAGTTGGAACACAACTATTCTGTCTAATTGATCCCAACTGTCTAAGAATTATGATGCCCGTCTGGGTAAGCGAAATGCATATGGTAACGACACAATAACGAGACTGGAAAGCAAGTTAAGATGAGTTTTTAAGGGTACTATATAGAGAATTTAAGCGTCTGCTCTCTCTCTCTCTATTCCTGAACTCCTTCACCTTGTCTAGAATCACCTGACTTGATAGATCCCAGTTCACGATGCATAAACGTCTCGGTTGATATGCTGCGTTGAGGAAGGCAATAGTCACTTGTGATAACACCGCTCTTCAACTGATAGGTACAGTAATGCAGAGCTAAACTATATCGACCTGCTTGGCTCTCATATAAGTTCCTTCGCAGGCTTCTGCCCATCCATCTGGATACCATGCTGCTCAAGCTCCTTCTGAGTCCATTCCCAGAGCTGCTTCGCCTGCTCATCATCCGTCCCGGGACTCACCAGCTGGCCGCCTTCTCCCACCGGATTGTAGTACTCGCCACTCTTCACATTCTCATTTGTGCCAGCCCATAGATGGTTCTTGACGCCCTCCTCGATACTCCCCACCGCCGCGGGCGCCACAACCGTCTGCAGGTGCTTGACCCCCTCGTCAGCCGGCTCTCGCTTGAAGAGCAGCGTGTCCACCTCGCCGGGGTTGATGACCACGGTGGTGATTTCAGGGTGGTGCGCTGCAAACTGGCGCGCGTAGAGGACGTTGGCCAGCTTGCTCTGCGTGTACCGCTGCACGCCCTCGATGGGCGCGTCGATGGTCTTGAGGGAGTCGAAGGCGATTTGAGGCGGGTTGCAGTACTTGTAGCCGAGGGAGGCGACGCTGACGACGCGGGGTTTTGCGCCGGCGGAGGCTGTCTTTAGGAGAACCGGTGTGAGAAGCTTCAAGAGGACGGCGTGGCCTATGTGGTTGGTGCCCATTTGGATCTCGTAGCCTTCCTTTGTGAGAGCTGCAGGGGCCCCCAAGACACCCGCGTTCAGGTACAAGATGTCCAGTCTGTCGGATACTTTGAGAAACTCTTGGACTGCTTTCTTGATGGACTCGAAAGACGTGAGATCCAACTCGAGGCTGGAAACCGAAGTGCCAGCGCCGGCAAGGCTGCGCACTTCAGCAGCGGCGGCATTGCCCTTGTCAGGGTTTCGGCTGCCCAGGAAGATGTGTGCTGGAGAGTGCTTGGCGAGTTCGAGGGCGGTTTGCTTCCCGATTCCCGTGTTGGCGCCGGTGATGAGGATGACCTTGCCCTTCTGGGAGGGGACGTCGGTGGCAGGGTTGAAGCTGTATGTTGCAGGCATTTTGACGAAGAGAGGTTTGATATATAGTAGTTAAAGTGATGGTGTTGACTGAAGAACAAGTGTGTACGTGAATTGAGACAACGAGGATACCAAGTGATGTCAAGGCCTTTTTATATTCCATTCCCTCATCTCTTACGTCAACCTTTCCCGGACTTAAGAACTTGAACACCCCGTTCCTTCAGGTCCTTTGCATATCTAGTAGCTTTCCCCCAGGCACGAAACGAAGCTCTAGAACCACCAGCCTCCACCTAGCCAATCACATTTCATCTTTCGCGAAGCAGCGAATCACGACGCAGGACAGGAAGCTCCACCCACTGAACACGGCAATTAGACCACCACTTCACCATAGTGTTGGATTTCTGCTCAGTACGAGTTGTGTTTTTAGATGAATCCTTCGTCTTGTGAGTACGTATGTCGTGGGCGTCGAAGAAGATCCCACCACTTACAGTATATAGAATAGCGCGGCTTGCTTGTAACGACACAAACATATCACAAGCAAAACGGCGACGTGGTAATCCAGAAGACGTATAATATACAACCTTCCATAACCCCATGATTGGAGTGTGTATGGTCTGCTACAATTTGGGACAAGGGATGTAATAGATACCGAGTACACATCTTTATCTCTTACCAACCTACGAGGAAGTGCAAGTCAAGCACCATTCCTTAAGGAATAAGCCTATCAAACGTAATGCAAGATTTCCTCTGTATGGGAAAATTGAGAAGAATCTATACTGGCTGAGCCGGCTTCACTGCCAAAAGTTTCAAGACATCCGCGATCAGATTTGACTCTCTCAACACCAGACATCCGACTTGCAAGCTCTCACGAATTGGAAGAGAAAGGGATACTCAACACCACACCACACATGGACAACTTCAAGCTTTGAATGAGCGCCACGAGTGGCAAGTGGCCATGGAGAGCCCCGTGGTCCAGCTCAATGATCCTTGGCATCCAACTCGAGGCAGCAAGACAACCCCGTGAACTCACAACATACGGCTGCACCATATGAGATGAAATTTCAGCTGCCGCTCTAACCGAATACGGGCTTATGGTCTAGTGGTATGATTTTCGATCCGCATCACATATGCCATTGAAAGGTCTGGGGTTCGATCCCCCATAAGTCCAATTTCTTTTTTGTAGGATATCTGTATAGCATGAGGGGTCCATGTCTTTTTGCAACCCTGTCGTCTCCCAGCATAGAAGATAATGAGAGCATGAATTATGATTATCTAGCTTGATAATGTGCCATAGGCATGAGAAAGGACGGTGGCGACTGGATATCCTCTGCCACTGCAATATCCCAATGACCAAGGACGGCTCTGTAGTCGTATCTCGAGACAACTTCCGCACAGCTGTGTAAGCAAGTATCACGAAGATAAACTATTTGTGACATCCCTATTCATTGCTACACACCAATCCTCGAATATTCTTCTTTCAATGATTTCCCCCAGAGATGTCGAACTCATCCACAACTGGGCCGTGTCAATGGTCGCCTTGGCCAGCTTCGTCTTCTGAGCCAAGTAGAAAGCACTCGGTGCATGAATCCGTTGCATTTCATCTGCCAGTCGCACAATGGCTTGCGCGGCAGCTTGTGCGCTTTGCTCGGCCACGAGTCTTTCTCTGACGCTCGTAGCGCTGAGCAGTCGGTTGAAGATTGTTTCCAGAACAAAGGCGGTGCCGATGAGTTCTGAGCGACGATCTGTAGCCAAGTCGCTGTTTTTCGCGTCAAAGGAGAGGGCCAGCGAGGTATCGAATTCAGCACGCCAGGCCCAGAGACTTTGGAGGAGGTGTCTGATATCCATCACGACAGACTCAACATCTCCGGGATTGGCCTCATCTTGGTTGTACACCACATTCGTAACTCGTTGGGAGATACCCGGCGTCTTGATCATGAGTTTTCCCAGCGAGACGGCCAGTTTTGTCGGCTCGTTGCCGCTTGGTATTCCGTTCTCGTCTGGACAGGCACTTTCGTACACATTTATCCACTCGGGATCGTCGAGAAAACACTTCTTGTTTGCCAGGAACGACTCGCAGGCCTTAGATAAAACGTCAGTTCTGACCTTTTCTCTCGTTGGTATACTCACGATCGGTCCGGCCAGAGTGACGAGAAGGAGCTTCTCATACTGGGTTTTGAAGCTATGAGCGCCTCTCAACTGGATCAGTCTCCCTGCTCCCGCAACATGTTTTCCCCATGGTCGATCAGATGATGAATTCAGAAGCTAGAGTGCGGATGAGAATTGGGAGTTCCGACGTAGAAAAAGGAAGGAAACGCACCTCGAACAAGGCCAATACCTCCGCGGCACACAACACGTCTGAGTCCAACCTCGTTTCGGGGTGCATGATGGCATCCTGTAAACTCTTCAGTGCTCTTCCGTACTTTTGAAGAGCAACATCGGTCGATGGAGTGTAGTCTGGCGCAGTGATGGACTGCACCTTATCCATGAGGCAATGGAGCGCATCGTCGAGGCAAGTTGAGTCGTTGGCGTGCATGGAATTCGGAACCGGAGGCCAATGCCGAGAGCGAAGGAAGCTTACCAAGGAGGACGGCTCCCGGGCGACAATTCCAGAGCAGATGGCACCAACGTGAGTGGATGTCAATGCAGAGAGGTCCAAAAGGTCCAGGCCAGGCTCCTTAGCTGACCAGGGCATCAGGGGTAGCAGTGCCCTTTCCTGGCGTCTTGAGGCTCGGCCATGGTTCGAAGTTGGGTCACCGGAGGCTATCATTGCGGCGTTATTGGCGAGATCTGGGGGCAGCTGGATCAGGTTATGCTTCCCATGACATCCACTCAGTCGCCACGAATTGCCGACTGCTTTCATGGCTTGCTGACGAACCCGCCTCTTGGCCTCTCTTGTGAGCCGACTGCTCTTGGAGTCATGGGTGATGAACTCGAACTGCTTGTCCATGACTTGTACGTCGGCAAATCACGGCGAAGATGGGAGTATGGAGAAATAGATATGAAAAGGGGTGAATGACCAAGATTTGGTAGTCGTAATTTGCAGGTTCGCAAAAGTAGATGTTGTTCTGGAGGATCGCCGTCGTGACTAGGGTAGCATTTTCCTAAAGGGGTATAAATCGAGATGAAGTCTAGCTGGTGTGATGCAAGTTCGCATTAGTGGCGAGTTGGCAGTGTGACCCTGTGAGGCGGTCTCAAGGGCCGTGAGTTCCGGGGCTGATCTTGCAGCGAATGGAGTGAATAATTCCCCTGAGAGAGAGATGTAATCCCTTGGAAATATAAACGCAATAGTGGCTCCAGGGAATGAATGGGTTTCCGCTCTCGGTTGTTCCGTGTGAGGCCCTTTAACTCTACCGAGCTAGGTACCTTACCCCAAAATGGTCTTGCATTCTGTCAATGTTCATGCATGAACAATATGTCATTAGTATAGTAAAGCAGAATGAAGCAAGATCCAGTCTAGGGGATCCTCTCGCTCTGTTCTCTTGGCATGCTACGTGACATACCAACTAATTAGCCATGTTTTCTAATAGGAATTGATACTCACGCAACATCAAGTCTTCTGGCTCGTCATAGGCGTTAAGATGATTTCTACTTTGGGGAAATGCTACCCTAGTATTTGAACACTGATTGGCTCACCCCATTTTCCGATTTTGGCATAATGCTAATCTTCAACGTCGACCAGAGCATCAGCCGACACTCAGGATGCTTCTATTTCCTGATAATGACGCAGAAAGTGCATGTGAATTCATCCGTTAATATGCATAGTATTCGAGTCCAAAGTGCTTTCTCTCGGGGTGATAGTAGCCCGAGGGCAACTCACTCAATAACAGCCCGGACAATTCGGACCATCGGACTTCCAAGTTATATGCACAGTCAAGGATGCATATCACAGTACCTATTTAAAGCTCGACGGTTCCCAGTCTGCAGTTATGAAGCAACCACCTTAGCTATTCATTCCTCTTGATCAAAACACTTTTTCTATCCAAGCAATTCTTATCAACATGACAGCTCATGAACAGCGACGCTCCGAAGTCCTTACTCGACTCACTCCTCTGCTTGATCAGCTGGAGGGCGTTCAAGTCTTGACCGAGGCAGACGACAAGTACAGTCACCACTCGGCCCCATTTGGAACACTACGGGATCTGCATCCAGCCGTCGTTCTTGTCCCTTCCACTTCTGCGTCCTTCGCCAAGATTGTTCGCTTTATGTATGAATCCGATCTGGACTTTACGGTTCGGGGAGGGGGCTATAGATCTGCTTCATCTCGTGATGTCATAGTCAGTCTGCTTGGCTTCAAGATTTTTGAGTACGATTCGGAGCGGAAACTGGCAACAATCGGGACCGGCTTCAAGTGGACGGAGGTGGCCAGCCTCATGAGAGATGCTGCCCCTGAATACAGCGGTACATTCAACACCCCTCTATCCGAATCTTACTTTGATCGTATCTAATCCGAATCGCCTCTACAGTGACTGTCGCCAGAACACCGAGCGTGGGTGTGGGTGGCTCCGTACTGACCGGTGGCTACTCTTGGCTCTCCAGTGAGTACGGTTGCATTGCCGACCCCGTCAACTTCATCGACGCCGAGGTTGTCAAGTATGATGGCACTGTGGTTATGGCTTCGACAGATCCAGACCTCATGTGGGCTCTTCGTGGCAGCGGGGGAGGTTTCGGCTGTTCGTACCTGAATTACTGTCCCCTCAAGATTGAATGAGCTGACCCTGATCCAGTCATGACCAAAGTCATTCTTCGCGCTCACCCTTATCCGACCAACATCTGGTCAGGCATGATTCTCGTCCCCCGCGACAATCTGCAGCACATTGCCCGTGCAGCAGCGGAATGGAGCGCCAAACCCCAGCATCCCAAGGTAAACCTGCTTATGTTTGTGGTCAAGGAGCAGCTGCTTCCCACTATCCTCGATGAGGATCAGCTGCAGGCCACAAAGGGTGACATGCTGGCCCTCCATGCCTACGATGCCTGCGGGGAGGCTCACGGTCGTGAGACTTTTGCCTGGGCATTGGGCTCGCCAGGTGCTATTGACAAGACCTATGTGGTGGACATCAAAGGCATGCTTGATATGCAACGTGAGCACCAATCACGAACCTAGCCTGCTAAGCATCTAGTTAACTTGTTTCAGAGAACCTTGACAGGCTGAGGGGAACCTTCAAAGAGCTCTTTGCAGTGCCCTTGGCCGTGCCTGAGTTGGATGAAGAAGCCATCATGCACGCCGTCAACTGGCATGAGACTGTGGGTGACATTGACAAGGACATTCAAGAGAAAACCATGATGCTAATCCAGTTCCACGTTCTGGTAAGATACTCCTTTTTATCACGGAGTAGAGATCTTTAGTTCATGTACCTACAAAGGACTAACTATTTGTCAGGCTCCTCCCATCGGGGGCTCCTCCGAGATGGCCTGGCCCAGACGCCCGGATCACAAGCACTACATCCTCGCTCTCACCGGCTGCCCGACGAATGGCACAGTAGAACAGCAGGAAAAAGCTGAACAGATCATGCGAGATGTGCCGGAGGTAGTTCTCGGCAAATCTCGCGAGTACTCTATCCTTCCCGCAGGGTTTGACGCCAGGTTCCATTCCGTTGAAAAGGTACGCTGCAGTTCAATGGCAAGTCATTTGAAGTACACTCACACCACCTTAGACGTATGGCGATCACTCTGATAAGCTGATTCAGCTGAGGAAGCGATATGATCCCAAGCTCAGATTTGAGTCATTCATCAACCCCGAATAAGAGATAGCCAGCCGTTCAAAGAATCAAATCAGAATGAGAAGAATTTTACTTTGCTTTTACTGTACTTTTTATCTAGCCAGTGTCACTTGGAAATTCTCGGAATGCATCATAACATGATACAATCCTGTTGGGTACAGGCCGAGGCTCAGTGACAACTAGCCACCTTAGCATACGTATCGACTTCTGAATTTCATATGCTTAAATGGAGGTTATGTCATATGTACACAAAAAAAGCTCATAAGTACTGCATCAACACCATATCAATAAACAGTTGCATCATATTGTGCCACTCAAATCCCCTATTTCTCCACAGGCTTACGTCCTACCGCCCAAGTGATTACAAAACCCAACACAGTCTCTCCCTTGTCTGCCTCTGACTGCAGCTGATCAAAGAGCTCGTCCACCTGCTGGTGAGTCCGCAGCCAGTCATATCCTCCCCTATCTACGATGCCATGCAGGGATTGCCGCCCAACATTCACCAAGCCATTGCTCGCCATCTTCTGCACATCATCTGGCTCGCTGTAGCTACTAAACTCTTCATGCGTGCACTCTTCATACCCGGCCTCTTTCAGATGATTGCAGAGTTTCATAGGGCTCCTAATTGATTGCTAATCAGTTCACCAGTGTCGCCGGTATTCAGATTAGGCACTTACGTTACATCTCGCCCTACAGATAATCCATATCGTACGTCGGTTTCAATCCACTTTTTGAACGCATCCGTCATCGGCATGGTAGTCCAAGACGAGAGACCGGTCTCGTCCCAAAGCAAATACCCTCCAGGCTTGAGCAGGGTTTGCAAGTTCACAGCAGCCGAAACCCATTCGTCACGCTTGAGCGCAAACATCAAAAGCCTCACATGAACAAGATCATACTGCCCTTGCATTGAATGCGGGAATGGTTTCAGCACGTCCCCGTAAGTCAGAGATATGTTGGCGGGAAGCTCCTCGCGCGGGAGAAACTTTGACGGATCGATATCGTAGCCGTCCAGTCTTGCATCTTTCGGAAGTTGTGGTGCCAGATCCCGTACCCATACGCCCGTGCCGGCTCCAACATCAGCAATAGCCGGCGCTCGGTCGATTGAAGAGAGGTACTCTTGAATATTAGACGGTAGAAGTGTTCTAGTCATCTTTAAGAATAGCTTATGCTGATATGTGAGGCGGCTTTCTTCCACGCCTTTCTCGCCATTGTTGAGGATATAGATGGGAGTCGCAGCCATTCTCGGGCACTTCAGTAGTCGTATAATATGTTGAAATGTTTGGTAAAGTGAGTAGAAGCTATTGATTAATTAAGAATCTAGAGTTTAGACTCTTAGAGAGAAGATGAGTTCGTATTGAATACAAGGCATTGAAGATCGACATTTCATTCCCATGGTTCTTTATGACACCCGCCGGATGCCTATCTGATAAGAACCCTGCCTCCAGAAGTGACGTGGACAAATCTGACATCAACCACTCAGAGACAGTTAGCGACAAGATTGTACCTAAAGTCACATATTTTGCAGGCTCAATTAAGCCTGTGATGACGTACTCCCTAATAGTCCTGATAATTCGACTGGATGTAACTCTCTGTTGTCCGAGCGATAGTACGTGGTGCCCCTGCTCCTCACGTCCAAAGGCAACTCAGTTCCGGGTATTCGGCAACTCAGTATCACGTAAAACCCATCGATTCTTGTCTGAAAATGATTTAGGGCTGACTACTCGAGAATTGCCACCAAATTCTGGCTCTAGATGCCTCGCTTTCTGAGCTTAGTTCATGGTTAACTGACCCCAGCCATGATAGTGCTTACTGTCAGACGAAAGTCTGGACATATCGTTCGTTTCTGACTAGAAGCATTCTATAGTCTTACATGGTCACGCAAAGGTTCTCGTGACTTTACAAAAGACAATTTAGAAGAAATCTAGCGGCTTAAGATCTATCACCAGTCTCATGGGTGCGTGATATCAAGCTTCATCTGCCATCTATATATCAACAACGGCTTCAAAACTTGAGATAAGATAGATACAGCATATAGAACGATGCCTTGTCTACAGTTTGTATTACTACATATTTCCAAGACTTAGAAAACCGTCTTGGACACAACTCACTATGCGAACATGTGCGATTATCGCTTTAAGTGGAATAAATTCGAGCATTTTGTGGGCTACATTGACGAAGCAATAAATCGGCTTGCAAGTGATATATCGGATAGTTCGGCTCTGCGCCCAAAATGATACCTCATGAGAGTGTTGTAGGATGACGGTATACAGGGCTACAGACCTATCCAATGAGATCAACAGCTAAAGAAGCGGCGAGTCTGTGTTTTCCATGCTGTCTCTTGTGTCCTGGGCAACTAAATTCATTAGGGAAGAATGGCTATTTAGAATACTTGGACCAGATCCGCTGGATTGAATAGAAATCCTTCCTTCTTAAACGAGGACCATCAAAAAGGACATCACCGCAACAAGACAACTAACGGCACCCCAAGCAGCATCCCAGCTCCCAAAACAGATCTTGGCCAGAGTTGCGAGACAAGATGCCACGCTCGTCAAGATCAACCCAACCGTGAAGGGTGACACCAGCCAACCCTCTTCCACAAGCAGCCCTCGAAATGAAACTAAGCAAAGGGACCCAGGGCACCCATGGCACCCACCATTCAAGTAATTTAGAAGGATCCTTAACCATGGTTAGCATGCGCTCCCTGATCTAACTCTTGGTTCTCAGATACAACTCACTGCGGGCCATAAGTATATCCTACCGCCAGACTCGGGTTAGCCGCAGCCAAGGCAGGCTGCGCGAAGGCCAACGCCAAAGCCTTTGAGCTACAGAGATCTGCGAGCTCTCGTTCAAGTGCATAGAAGTCACCTTCGAAGCAAGAACAAAATCCCGCTTCCCCGCAACCACATTCACGACTTTGACTGAGTACGTCCTCGATGTCGTCCTCAAGCTGCTTCTTTTTCGCCTCTACATCTGCTTCCCTAAAGTACCCTACGAATTCCGTACTGCTTCTAGGAGCTTTACCGACGATGTAGATTTCCTAAATGCGAATGTACTTTTAGAACCTGAACACCAGCCACAAGCAAAACGAAAAGAAAAAGGAGGGGCAAACCTTCGGGGTGGAAATCTTCTTCACGCCGTACAGTGGCTTTAGAAACAGTCGCCAACTTCCCCGGCGATTGTAGTATCCTTTTCTAATCCAATGCCATATTTCCTCTGTATTAGCAGATTCGGGTACAGGGATAGGCAAGATACGGCAAGAGTCTTCTGTGCCCCAGCACAAAAGAAGAAAGAATCGGCCAGATTCGAAAATCTTGTGAAATGGCGCCAGCTGATCGTGGAATCTCTCTATATGCTTGGCTCGGTCGATCAACTGAGAAGTGGGTGGTTCATGAATTTCGATTTCTCCCAAGACCTCATCGTCTTCAGGAAGACTCATCTGAGGTCTTTCTAAATCAACATCTTCTGAAACATCAACCGATCTTCCATGGTGTATGTATGTTCTCTCAGGGCCTGTAGAGTTTGAAGAAACAAGCTCTGAAAAAGTAGGCTCTGGCAAGGGACATCGGGTTCCGTCGCCAAGTTCTAGATTGTGATTGACAGGCGTGCCCGGCCAGCTGTGAAAACAGCGCTCAGGCCGCTGCACCGAAATCACAATGTGACAGTGACGCAGGAAGAGTTTGAAGAATCTCCGAAATAAGTTTCTTAAACCCATGAACTTTTGAGAAATTAGAAATTGGGGCTGAGCAGTCGTGAGTCAGCCTGCAGTCACATCAGGCAGATCGCAGGGCTCTCAAGATCTCAATGATAAGCTGTCAATTCTCTAAAGAAGTCCTGCAGTAGGAAAAAGACTAATCAAGGCATCCAGGTGCTCCAATTTACCGTACGTTCCAATGACTTTCTCAAGCAGAAATACAATCACTTTAACTCTCTCAGCTCGGCATTCTCTTTGCCTTGATCATATCCAAGTCTCCGTCTCAACAAAGCAGTATCACAATCAATCAGTCAACCTCGGTCAGGGAAAGAATAACATAGTGTATTCTAATCTTCCTAACTACCTGACTAACTAAACTATTCACATAGAGCCTCACATCATAGGTGCCTCATCGCAAGCTTTCACAGTTGCCCCTCGATAAGTCACAACTCGGAACTTCATGATAGCCCCAGATACCACCAATTTAGGGGATTTGTAGGCAAAAGCTCAACGCATCTTTCCCTCAAAGACACAGTACCCCCCGGGAATCGGCTTGAGCTAATCCATTTGTCAGTATGCGAAGAGATGCGTGAGTACTGAACGTATCTTCTTCTCCACGGCTTCTCATGCAATGCCCCAGCATAGCTTGGTCAGTCTTGACTGTACCCAAGCCAAAGGGATGTTCACCATGCTCACCATCGACAAACAGAAAAGCAAGAAAGAAAAGAATGCCCACCAACCCGCCCTCGTGACTTGAAGCCCCTAAAAAGAACGGATAGAAAGAAACGCTAGCACCGCAAAAAACACCATATGTATCTCTGTCAGCTTCAAGCCCTGAGTGAAAAGTTCATGTGCAGGTTGAGGTGAGCCTTTCTACCTAAAGAAACCCAAAAGAAAAAGGAAAAAAAAGAAAGAAAGAAAGAAAACGAATGCTTAAAAAAGGTCCCGCCATCCCGCCCTCGCGATCTAGACTCCTGGAAAATAGAACAAAAGTCAGTGCAGTGTCCGTTCTATAAGAAAGCACGCTGAGGGGGGGACGCTGAAGCAATGGAGGGGGAAGGCTGGAAGGGGACCAAAACAAAAGCACGCTGAAGCAAAACAAGAAGAGCACGTTGAAACAAACAAAAGGAAGAAACAACGCTGGGAAAAGAAAGGAAAGGAACGAGCGACAAAAGAGAATAACGAGTGACAAAAGAAAGTAATGAGCGACAAAACAAAATATGTAATGAGTGACATGGGAAAGCAAAGAGTGACTGAGGAAAGTAGCGAGTGATAAAGGGGGAAAACGAGTGACAGAGGAAACAAGTTATAAACGAAATGAACGAGCGACAAAGAAAAGTAACGAGTGACAAAAAGAATAGGTAACGAGTGATAGGGAAAATAACGAGTGACAGAGGAAGGTAACGAATGGCAGAGGAAAATAGCGAGTGACAGAGGAAAGTAACAAGTGATGAATGAAAATAACGAGTGGCAGAGGAAAAGAACGAGTGACAGAGGAGAATAACGAGTGACAGGGAAAACAACGAATGACAAGGGAAAATAATGAGTGACAGGGGAAGGTAACAAGTGATGAATGAAAAGAACGAGCGACAAAGGAAAATAACGAATGAGAAGTGAAAATAACGAGTGGCAATGAAAATAATGAGTGACAAGGGAAAATAATGAGCGACAAAAGAAAAATAGGTAACGAGTGACTGAGGAAAAGAACGAGCGACCTCCACCCTCCCATCGAACCTCGCCCTGTCTAATGTTAGCACTTCGGCGGGATGGGGGACGTACCTCGGATGATCACACCCAAGTCCCGTATCATCATCACCGCCGGCCTGTTCACATTAGCTTTCCCACGAGGGGGGTTATACATACGTTATGGCCTCCTCCCTCCCCTCGAACTCCTACCGTGGCGGACGCCCTGCTCCCGTTAGCACATCCCTATGACCCTACCTTCTCCCAGCCTCCCTTCCCTCTTGGTCTAGCAACGTGAGTATCATCTTGTTCATATACTTGGAGTGGCAGAGCCCGTGAGAAAGACTTACTTCCTCCGCTAACTACCCGCGCCACCACCTCTCATCGTCCGGCCTTGCCATTAGTTCCAGTAGCTCCCGGTTCTCCGATCCAGAGGTATCCACGAGTCGGCGTCCTGGAACTCACCCGGCCTCCTACTTGGAAAGTTGCCAGATAGGTTTCCGACGGAAGACCCGCCGCTTCGGCCGCCTATCCCTTGGTTCCTCGGGCTTGTCGCGGGTCCCGGTGTCCCCCCACTGGAAGTCGGTGATGCTGGTCCTCGGCGGCGCCGGCCTCTTCATCCGGGCGAGTCGTCGCGGACCAGTCTCCCTCGGCCTTGGCTTCGGAAGTCCGGCCACCTCTCCAGGGTACTCCTCCCAGGTTGCATCCTCGGCCCGGGAATGCTCGCTGCCGGTAAATGGGTTGGGCTTGGTCCTGGGCACTTGTCCGTCGTACCTGAAGGCTCCAGGGAGGGATCCAGGTACCGGATCCGTTCCATCGGTGATGAAGTCCTCGGCTTTGGCCTTGGACCTCGCCTTGGTCTTCAGAACCTTGGACGAAACGCAACCCATCCTGACAAACGAGTTGCCAACAAGTTATCCTGGGACTACGATGTTGTTTATCTGTCAGCAACAATCTTAAATGATGAGTACTTGGTCACGTCATGCTATCCCACCTTAAACAGGAAGCAAAGTGAGATTCGACGCGGGCGAGCTCGGGTCGATTCTGGTGGTTCGGAGAACTAAACGCGTCACAAACATCAGAAACAGTGAAACACGTATATTATTGTATTTATTATACTTGGCTTTGGAACTAATGGTCTCTGGTGATGGTTTCTCTTGAAAAATCGGTCGTTATCGTTCGTTGTTCGATGATTTGCGATGAATACGGTGCTTGCGAGTGTGATGTAGAAGAGAAGAAAAAGGAAGGGAAATCCTGGATGACGGGAAACTCGACGGGTATATATACACGAAAAGTCGGGTCTACTGATCTGCTTGTTTTGCTGTGCTGAGGTGAGGGGGCTGGTATTTGAGAGCAATTTTGACATATTTCATCCCATGTAAACGAAGGGCGTAGCAAAACGAAGGCGATGATGGCCGTTTCTTTGGTGATATGCAGCGAACCTTGGCTCTGGAAAGTTTAATCATCAACGCCGCAACAACGCGACACATCCCAGCCCACGGTAGAAGATAATAGGATAAATTTTGAATGACCTGAGGTGGTTGAATAAGTCATTCGGCCGAGTGTCGCAGGTATCCATGGAACAGCATCGCTTTGTGTAAGAGCTGGGGAGGTTGGGTGAGGCAAGGCACATGCACGAAATACCCGGTGAGTATTCGTATCATGGCAAAGAAATTCTTGCTTTTGGAATCAATTATGCAGCAAGAAGAAAAGCAGAAGTAGCTGGTGAGGACTAAAAGGTACGGTTGGTAAAATACGAAGGTCACGGAGAAGAAATGTCAGCTGTAACTCATCGACCAGACTAACATGACGCAATCAACGATTGCCAGTTTTATCTGGTGAGATTTGGCTGTCGATCTTCTCTGGACAATTATAAAAATGCCATCAATTATTAATGCTGTATCAAGGTGTGGACGAATTCCCATGTTGCGTAGATGCGTTGGTGGTGAGATCAGCAAGCCGACGGCTATACAAACGAAAAGTACCTGGCTCAATTTTGCCAAATTGGGGCTGCTGAATAAATGTTCAGGTGTTCATTTATTTGATTTGTCCGTAAATGGCCGTTTTTAAATCGGTTCATGTTCCCATTTTCTCCTTTTGATACGGAAATGTCAAATAAACCGTGCTGCGTCTGCACTCAATTAAAGACCTCAACCGTGGATCGTTGGAACGGGCTTGCACAAGGGCGTCATGTCTTTGGTTGCTCAGGTAACATGCACCATGCATGTGATGAAAGGCGTACAGATTACCTACCTGTAGGTATTGGAGGCAACTTGGTTTCCCCCCTGGATCTTGCATTTGTTTTCCGTCATGGGATGGAGTAGGCTCTCACGCCAACAAGCAGGCAGCCAGCCAGTCAATCGCGAAGCCTCTGAAGACGTGCTGGAAGTCTAGGGTAGTCTGCAACCGCCCTCGACCTCAAGCTGGTTCATCACAACGGACACGATATCATGGGCTTACGATGATAAGGTCATCCGAGGACATTTAAATGTTTACTTTATTGATGAGAACATTAAATATGGCTTCAACGTCGGCTTCCAACGGGTAGAACGTGGGCAGACAATGCTAGTGAATGCGACCAAGAGATTATGCTAACTGAAGGGCGGTGCAGAGAGGGACGGAAAACACCCAACAAAACTACCTATTCAATTGATTTGAGATGGGAAAAATCACCTCACCTGATCCATGGATACGAAAACGGTTTCGTCATTGACGCCATCACCAGCTCTCGAGCTATCGACGAGACCATCCCCCAGGCTGGTCGGGTGCGTCATGCGTCATTCCAACCCCCAGACGGCCCGGATGGTGCCGAAGCGACAGGTGGGGACCTCTATAATTTACAGTGGAAACGGAGGCCTTAGTTACGACGACGACGCCTCATCAGCCACTCACTGGCCACTCACAGGCTGCCATTGCGCCTCACTCCCGGTTTCCAGCTTCACTCACCCTCTCACTCGTCATCCAACGCTTTGTGTCGCTTGTCCGTCCTGTTGACGAAGCACATCGCATCTCACCTGCATCACCAAATGCGACATCAATACCGTGCTCATTAGCCTTTTCCCATCGCCCTTGACTCCCTCCCTCCCCTGCTCCCTGCCTCGCCATGGAGCCGGCCTCGTCGCAGACTCCCCTCCAACCCCATGACGAAGCTCTATCGGCAGATGACCTGGAGCTGAACACCCTGGACAGCTCCTATGACACCAGCTCCTCGGCAATTGACGATGAAGACGACTATGATGACCAAGAATCCAGCTTCTACCTCTCTGACCCTGACCTCCCCCTCACCGCAAACACAGTACACCAATCCTCATCATCATCGTCATCCGCGCGTTTGCCGAGATGGCTCTTAGACCGGAACTCCCGGTGGACATTTTTCTCTTCATCCATCGCAGCCTCGCGCATCACGGAATCAACTCTGTTTAAAGGACTGGTCGCCCGTATCAAGAGGCTTCTCCGCCCACGCCTTACTGTGCGCTACTTTGCCTTTCTCATTGTAGGCGTCTACATCCTCTACTGCTTCATCACATGGCAGCCCTTCTTCTCGTCAGCCTTGCCACGCTACTCTGGCCCCCATGAGGTCGGCGCCATCGACATCGAGGTTCCTCTCGAAAAGCCGGTGCGCATCTCAAATACCCTCATCCGCGCAACCAGAGAACCTGCCTTCAGGGTAGAAACCGTTCTCTTCACAGTCTACTACCCCGCCGTCAAGCATGCTCGTTCAAAAAAGTCCCAGCATCCATGGGTTCCCCGCCCGATAAGCATCACTGCCGAGGGGTATGCTCGTATCGCTGGCGTCAACAACTTCATCGTTCGTCCCATCTTCACCTTTGCTCTGTGGCTTTTGGCAGGTAGTATCACCATCCCCGCCAAAGTTGATGTCCCGCTTCTCGGGTCCGAGGAAGCGGGCGAGCACACTGACAAGTTCCCCGTCATGGTGTTTTCACATGGCATGGCCAGCTCGCGCACCGACTACACCCACTATCTCGGTGAACTCGCCAGCCGTGGGTACGTTGTCGCTGCCATCGAACACCGCGACGGCAGCTGTCCGGGGACCATCGTCAAGATCAAGGACAAGCCAGATAAGCAAGTGCTGCTCCTCCGCGAGGAAGATCTGGAGTCCAAACCAGCCTTGACCACAGAACAGCTGAAGAAGGAGCAGCTTGCCTTTCGAGATGCCGAAATATACGAAGCTATCCGTGTGCTGCGGACCATTAACGAGGGCGAAGGTTTCGACGACGTCTTCCTCCTCAACTCCCGCAACGAAGGCCATGCCCTGACCTCTTGGTCCGACCGGCTTGACTTTGACCAGCTCACCATCAGCGGCCACTCGTACGGCGCAACGGGCGCTCTCCAGGCCCTCAAGACGGCCAACCAGACAGCCTCCAATCCAGCCATCGGCGGCATCATTCTCGACCCGGGCAAGTCGAGCGGCCAGCTCAACGCCGAAGTCCCCGTCCCCGTCCTCGTCGTCCACTCGCAGGAGTGGTCCCGCAAGCACAGCATCTTCTTCGGACGCCCGCACTTCGACACAGTCCGCGACCTCGTCCGCGGCATCCTCGAAAAGGCCGGCTCGGCCTGGTTCCTCACCAGCATGGGCACCGCCCACCCCAGCGTTACCGACGCGCCCCTCCTGCAGCCCCTCCTCCTCCGCCTCGCCACGGCCACCACGACGCCCAGCCTGGAGGCCCTCGGCGAGTACGTCAAGGTGTCGATTGACTTTCTCAAGTTCCTCGACCTCGGCAAAGCCCAGGGCGTGCTGCACGAGTCGGTGACGCATCTGCAATACAACAACTGGCTCAACGAGCAGCGCAAGAAGGAGTTCCCAGAGGACATGGCCAAGCACTGGGAGGTCCACGTCAGTCCACAAAGCTCCGACTAAATTTTTCTTCTTTTCTTTTTCCTTGTCTGCGACATTTTTCACGTCTTGGTTGTGTCTTCATCTTGGGTTAGCCGGCGTCAATGAATTGGTTCCTGTACAGATACCATTTAGAGTCACAGAATTGCAATGGCAATGTACAAATTCTCCCGCTTCAGTGCCAGAAATGCCTACCATGCCTTCGTGCTGCCCTATCCCCCTAACTATTCACAGCCATGGAATCAGCTTTGGCAAAACCCTCAGCTCGCGCGTTCCGAGTGATATTTGACCAACACTTCAATTAGTTCCTATGTCTATTCTCAAGCGTCTATACCATCCATGTAACAATAGAGCATGAGCCGTTAGTCTCCATCCAGCCTCTAAATATGCCCCATATTAGAACAAGCCCCCTTCAGAAACAGCCTGTAGGCCTTGCTTGACTTGATACTGCCGTCGTCTTGTTTAACGCAAAAAAGAAACATATTTCTATACCCGCATCATACACTACCTCTCATTAATCCCCATCATAGGAACATTGCGGGTGAACTCCCCATGCCACTCTCATGGTCTTCTTGCTGTACTCTCTTGCGACGACTATCTAGAAACATGTCAACCATGTGCTTGCTTCCCAAGAGCGATCTATTAGAGTCCCGACTTCTCAGTTGACCAGACTCCTGAGTCTCGTCTCTGTGATCCTCCCTTCGGGACCTTGGAGTTGAATGGCTCGAATACAGGCTTGTTTTTTTAATAGGCGATGTTGTTCCGCTGCCCAGAAATTGACGCTCAACCGCCGCCGTTAGACCAGGACTCGATTTTGCGGGAGACCCAGCCCAACCAGTAACACCTGGACGAGAACGGCGTTTGTGTGTTGCTTGCTCTGGGGTTGACTCAAGGCGGCCTGAAGTGTTGTATGGTCGGGCTTGGAGTGAACCGGTACTCTCGTCTTGACTGCGACTTTCACAACCAACGGCCTTTGAGGGTGAGGGCACTGTCCGGAGCCGGCTGCGTGGCGGGATGGTCGGGTACTCTTCCGGCCAAAGGTAGGCTTGAGCACCAGGGGCTGCATTCTCATCCCGGGAGAGAGCCGGCTTATTAGTGACTTGTAACATGGTGTTGCTAGAGTTTGTACGGGTATTCATCTCTATCGAGCCAAGAGGATTTCGACTTGGAGACACTTCAGATTCCATTGGTGGAAGTTTCAGACACTCGTCAGGCGAATCAATCTGAGCGCCTTCTCTGACGTGACCCAGACTCGATAGAAAATTTGACGTTTCTTCAAAGCTTCCATTGGACAACTTTGCCGAGCCCTCCAGCTTAGAAACCTTCGCACTCAGCCAAGTCTTCCACTCCACCGAGCTAGCAGTAGATGTTTCCCTATAGTGTTGGTTTCTTGATTCAGAGTCAGCAAATATTGTCACATTTCCATGGCCTTCTCTAGGTAGTAGCCCTGGCAATTCCGGCTCCGAAGACCTTGCACCGGTTTGGGTTGGCATCTTGGCATCTTCCGTTGCAGAAGAATAAACACTCTCGGTATAAGCAATGCGAGTGTCTTTCTCGGATCCAGGGCTACCACTTCGACGAGGGGGCAGGCTAATCTCAGACAAAGAAAGGGGATACTTTGGTTCCTGCGCATTGGGTTTGTCTTGCTCTTCGGATGCCAGCATGTTTTCTCTTAACGCGCGTCTGTATGGGCTTGTGGTGCGGAACATATGACACGCTGGGCTTGCGAAGAACGCCGAGCTGCGATTCGTGAGTGTTGCCGATGGATCAAGCTGGGCATCGTGTCTAGCTTTTGGTGAAGAAATTTCATCCAATATCGCACGGTGAATTCCACAAGAGGAATCAGGTCGCGCTCCGGCTACCTTGTCGACAGTCTTGACAGAACTTTCGGAACTGCGACGTTCCCTTGTCAAAGTGTTCTCCGCATCGTCTCCAAACACATCGTCTTCCGGTCGGACATATCGGATCGTAGAAGATCCCCAACTTTTGTCTATACTGCCGCGGGAGGATGCCGTTCCTCGAAGTGACATGCTGTTAATGTTCTTGCGCAAAGCCGTCTCTTGCTCTTTGATCTTGTCCATTTTCTTCATCAGCGCCGAATAAACTCGTTGACTATCAATCGTTGGCCGAGATGACATCCCTTCCCTATGATCGCTGGGTGGTAGCACACTTCCACTCATCTCGGTGATGATAGGCAGTTTCTGGTGTTCTACATCACCTGTAGTAGAAGCGATTCCAACCGAAGAATTCGTCCAGCTGGTGACGCGAGACTTTTCGTCATCCAGTTGTTCTTCTGTGCTGTTGATACTCCCAACACTGCCTTTGCGAGACTTCAACTCTTGACTAGAAGGAACTGCGTGTAGAGCAGGCACATGTGATTGAACTCTCGAGATTGAGGCTTCCTGGGGTGTGACTTCGGTATCGTGACCCAAGCCACCGTCAATATCGGTCCCACGGTCCGCCATGTCGTCAAAATCCTCAGGGTCAGTGGCGCTTTTCGGACGGGCAAAGATACCTTTCAATTTACTCTTCAGAGATCTGGACACCTTCCTTGCCGTGTTTCGCAGTCCAGGCTGCTTGGGAACTGATAAACTGTGTGTGGAGAATGTCGATGATAAAGCGGTGCTATTATTGCTGCTGTTGCGCAAGGGCTTGCGAAATCCCATCGAGCTCTCGCTTCGCCTGTTCCTCAAACTGAAGAGCGTAGATGCGCGAGGTTTTAGGCGAGACTGCTCTTGCGCCTGTTGTCTGAATTTATCTCGAGCCAATTGAACGGCTAGATCGTTTTCTGCGCGACTAGTCTGACGAGAGGCTGCAGTTCGTTGACCATTGAGCACACCTATCGAGGTCGAAGGTCGCGGCGGATAATCTGTGAGGAAAGGATCGTTCTCATTTCTCTTCAAAGATAGGTTATAGCTAATGTTTTGCCTATAATTCGTCTCTGTAGCGCCACTGTCAAAACAGTATCCTTGATTAGGGGGAGGACTGGAGGTTGAGAACATGGATTTGGACTTGCGTAATCGGCGATAGGAGGAGGGCATGGAAGCGATCTCATCGTCGGGGATGTAGCTTTCGTTCGTTGCCTGCAGAGAATCAAGATAGCGCTTCGTCAAGCCATGAGGATCTGGCGTTCGACTGGAGTACGACAACGTCGATGCTGGTCGATCATCCATACGCCCATGAAATCGAAGACTGGAAGAAGTTGCACCTGACGGCTGAGAGCTCTCGCTAGCTCTAGATGCTAAATTCCGCCGAGGAGGAGCGTTTGGACCGACAAATCTCACACTCTGTCGCCGCCTGATGCCAGAAGCAGCCTCCGACCCAGTTGGTCTACTCTTCGTGCTCTCGCTCCGTCCCAGGCTGCGTCTATCCGAGCTCGAAAATCCATCATTTCGATCTGGGTAGAAACTCGCCGGATCCCGAGGTAAAGTCGCCATCATGTCGTGGGAATTGCGGCTTTGTGAACGATGATAGGACAACACAGCAGCAATTCGGGCGTCTCGTTCAGCGGTATCTGGATCAATGACCTCAAGTAAGCGAACAGGGCTGCGAGTGACCGAGTTTGCCGATTTACTACGGCTCAAGGGACGGCGTTGCTTGTTTCGGGAGCTGTTGCGACGGAGCATGCCCGGAACTATCAGTGTCAGGATTTAGGCGATTTTAGGGGAGATTTCGAAGCAACAGCCGACAGCAGAATGTCTGGGTAGGATTTGTTCCAAGAACAAAGATCTGAGATGTCGCACTAAGGTCACCAAGGATATGGGGGTAGACGAAGTATCGCAGGCCAATTCGACGTGGAAGAGATGCAATGAGCTGCAGTAACTGCAATAGACGATTTCGAGATGCCAAAGTGGATGGATGAAGTGTTTTGTTTAGAATTCTACAGATCCCAAGACGACCAATTCAGAGGATAAGGACAGTTCAATACTTGTGGAAGGAACAATGAGTAGTACACACTTGACTATTAGGGAAAGAGCTCTCTAGGGAACATGATCGACTCAACGACCAGCAAGTATTGATGGATATAAGGCACAGAAGACGTGACACAAAGAAATATATTGTGGATAGGATCCCTCCTTATAATGTAAACCCAGTCTCGACAACGCACACAGACAATAAAAATGCTGAACCTAAGCTCCAGCTTGGACAGTGTTACCCAAAAAACCTAGCAGCCGATACCAATCCACAAACCCGAAATACATACCCAAGACACCAATGATGATTCTGTTACTTCTTACACAGAAACCTCCTTGAGGAACTCGGCGATCTCCTCATCGACGAGATCGTGGATCTTCTTGGAGAACTTCTCGGCCTTGTCACCAAACTGCTTGGCAGTCTTGACGACCTTGCCAGAAACGACGTCAAAGTCGTTCTCAATGGCGACCTCAAGCTCCTCAATGGTGGAAGGGAAGTTGTTGGCCTGCTTCTCAGCCTTGTAGCCACCAGACTCGATGATCTTGGAGTAGTCGCTGCAGCCACCACCGTTCCAGGCGAGCTTGTTGGGAGTATCAGCGGGAATGCCGGACAGGGTATCCTCAGTGGCGATCTCAATGAGGTTCTCCTTCAACTCCTGGGGAGTGATGGAAGCAAGGGAGTACTCGGAGTCCTTGGCGGGCTGAAGGGACAGGTAGTAGGCCAGGAGACCAGCAATGTGGGGCGAGGCCATGGAAGTACCAGAGATGGTGTTGACGGCATAGGGAGAACCAATCCAGGTGGACTGGATGTTCAGGCCAGGGGCAAAGATATCAGTGCACTTTCCGTAGTTGGAGAAGTAGGCACGAGAGTCATCGAGGGCAGAAGCACCGACAGTGACGGGCTCAGAAGCGGCAGCGGGGGAGTAGTTGCAAGCATCGGCGTTGTCGTTGCCAGCAGCGACGGCGAAGTGAATGCCAGTCTTGACAGCAGCATTGACAGCGGCATCAAGAGCCTGGGTCTTTCCACCACCCAGAGACATGTTGGCGACGGAACCCTTGAAGCCCTTGCGCTTGCCATCCTTGGCCTTCTTGACCTCCTCAAGATGGCTGGTGGCAGCGAATTCGACACCCTTGACGACATCAGACATGGAGCCAGAGCCGTTAGATCGGAGCACCTTGACGGCGTAGACATGAGCCTTCTTGGCAACACCATACTTCTTACCGGCAATAGTACCAGAGCAGTGGGTGCCGTGGCCATTGCCATCCTCGTCAGCATCACCAGAAGGAATAGTCTTTCCCCACTTGGCTCGGCCCTCGAAGTCGACGTGCTCGGTGTTGGTACCAGTGTCAATCACGTAGGCATCAACACCCTCACCACCTTCCTCGGTATAGAGGTACTTGTTGAAGGTGCCAAAGTTCAGGGACTTCCGGTGAGAAATACGAGCGAGACCCCAGGGGGAGTTCTTCTCAGTCTCGTGGTCGCAAGTGTCCTTCACCTCGACGGTGCTCTCCTCAACGATGGGAAGCATGGTGTGAACGATGGTGTCCCGCTCGATGAATTCAACCTTGATTTTGAGTTAGCGTTTGATAAAACTCCTAGACTGGAACATGGTTTGCACTTACATCGGGATGATTTCGGACCTGCTCAATGATGGACTCGCTGAAGTGGCCAGCGTATCCCTTGAATCCACCAATCTTGAAGGTGTGCTTCAGACCGGAGAAAGTGGTGAAGTCATCCTGGCCGCGCTTGCGGAGCTCCAGGCGATCCTGCTCACTGCCCTGGTGGATGTCCTGGACCCAGGTGTGATGGTTTGAAGCAGCGTCCTCATTGACGTGATCCTTGAACTTGATAATGTAGTTGTCGGGAATGTGCTCGGCCTCGATGGAGCTGAGGACGGGAGCCGACTTGTCGTGGATGGTGCCAACGCTGAAGGAGCTGGCGCTGGCGACAGCAGCCAGAGAGAGAGTGAAGGCTGTTCTCATGGTGACGACACCTCGCAACACGAATGCGACAGCTGGGAAGGAGGGAGTTGCTCAGTGGTCTGCCTGCGACCGAGGGGAAAAAAGAAGAAGAGGCTGGATATCGCAGCCCTCGTTGGTGATGAGACTGGGAAGGGCGATGAAGGATGGGATTGATGGAGAGAGGAAAGGATGATGAAGGAGGAGAAGAGCAGATGGCGAGCGACCTTGGGGTAGATAAACGGCAGGAACTGCAAGCGTGCGACAGCTCCGGTGTTGCCTCATCAGCGGGCCAAGGCGGGCCTAATGCGATCCACTCTGTGCCAGAGGTGTGACGCATCCAGTAGTTGGGGGATTGGGGGGGAGGCGATAACAGGGTGGCTGAGCACCAAAAACGGCTTAGCGCATTCTCTTCAACCAATCCCATGATGCACCCGGTTCCCAGGGCGATGCGATAACGGCAAACCACTTGAGTTCAGGTACCTCGGAGTTCCCATGATGGCTCCGTGCGATCATACAGTCCGACACGGTACACAATGGCGTCTGAGCTCACGAGTCACGGTTCACTCTAGCAAAACGCCTGGAGCCGGATGGGGGAAGACAGTTTCCATCGAAACGACATGGCCGTTCAAGAATCTATCAAATATCATGAGCGTCATGGTTTCTCAAGCTCCCGAAGGAAAGATAGCCATCAAATAGAGAGTGTCGTACCTGATTACAGCCTACCTGCCCAGTCGTGAAACCCTGTTCAACTGACAGCCTCAAACGCACCTCTCATATTGGGCCAAGTGATTGTCTCATCCCCCGCCCGGCTGACGCCGCCGTTCCCGGTCAGCCAGCCAAGCCAGCCTAGTCAATCATCCACTCAATGAGTTTGCCTTCGCCCTCTGTCCGGACCTGAAGCTAATTACTGGGAGACTTTACGGCCGAGGCGCTTTGCGCTTTGCTTACATGTAACTAACCCGAGTTCCACGCTCAGTGCCTCGTAATCGGCGTCCTGTAACTTTGCAACGTTGTTGACCGCTTGGGATGCCCATCGAGTCTCATCAGTAAGGCAGCAAGGCAGGCAAGTAGGTGAGCATTGAGTGAGGCAAAGCAGACCAGGACAGTATGTATCGCGCCAATGAAGTTATATGCACTGTATGACGGTCATCATGGCACAAGTACCAATCGTGCTCATTGCCTGGTTCATGGTACCTACCTCTTCTGAGGTAGCCCCACAACTGGGAAACCCTGAACCGAAAGCTCCCAGCACCGTGTCTGTTTACGGACAGCTCGACGTATGGACATGCGACCGAGCAGACGGGCAAAGCGCACAGCACATTTCTCGTAAGCGCCCGAGCCAAGCAGGGAATGGAGGTGGGCGATTTGCTCTGAGCGACTCTTGCCATCAACATGACTTCCCGACACATTCAAGGACGCCTTACGTCTTCCCAGTGCGAGAGCTACTTCCGAAGAGAATGCGGGGGGAGCTGCCTTGTCGTGAAGTCGTGATCCGCCTGATCCACCCAAGTCAGACGACCCGTGGACGCCCCTGGCACGTGCCTAGAGTGAGCTTACAGAGCGGTACTCCGTAGGTAGTTACAGAGGCATTCACCATTGCAAGTGTCAGACACATCTTGTTTTCACCGAAGGCAGCACAACATCGCTCTGAAAGTCGACTAAGGATGAGGTATTGCTACACGAAGAAGACGCCATGACTCCAGTCAGCAGCATTCCCTTGTCTCGGTGCTCGCTCTCCGGCACCAAGGTCGAAGCCATGACAGGAGAGATGTAATTATGACCCAGCTAGTACGCATGCATACGCCTACGCTCTCCCTGCTCGGCCTAGACTCGCCCCGTTCTCCGAGCTACCTGTCAATCGCCTCTCCACGTCTGCGTCCTGAGTCGAGGACGCTCCAGCAAGCTGCAGTAAGCTTTATCTGGCCCCGATAACGCCATCATGCGCTGGTCTTCGTAGACGCTCATTCCAAACATTCGACTCCACAAGTTGCCTGATTAGATACGGTACCTGAGGTGCCTACCTGTCGATCATGCCTTGGAGAGATACGGATCTGTATCATCTCTCTGCATGCACATAGCATGATGCAGGGACTGACTGGCTGATGACCAAATCCCATCTGGACAGTACGGATGATGAGCACCAAGGATTGGGCCTCGGTTGATTGTCAGCTCTACTGAACGCAAGGCGAGATAACCGCAGCAGTCTTGACTAATCAGATTGCGAGCGACAGCTATCACTTGAGACCGATGACCTGTCTTGGCGGGTCTGCTTTGAGACAGATGCTGAGGCGAGCTTGGCGGGTTGGCGAGATATGTAGGATGCATCATGACCTTACACCTCTCAAGTGGTTTCTCAGCTTTATTCGCAGTGCGTCGCAGATGCTGTAAACAATTTCCTCATCTTTCGTACCTGTTTAAAACAATCTTCGTTTCTCAATTTATCTAGGATAATACAATTCTTATTCTACTCTTCCCCTTGGTTGCTTGATGTCGTGCACTTTCATGCTGTCCTATCTGACTCTCCGCGTTGAGCATTCTACCCTACATAAGCAGCTGGTCGCTGATTCGCAATCTTCACGCAAAGCAGGACGAATCTGAGAAGTTGAAAACCCTCTTGGGAATTAAAATATGAATAATATTCCGCAGTGATTTTTACAATCGACTGATACAAGTCTTGACATGCATCTATCAAGATTCTCCATTGAACAACTTCCTCTGCCTACGGTGCAGAGATACCGGACACATGGAGAAATATGTCACTCCAGCACTGCGACTTGACCCTGCCAGGGTTCCAAGTTCTGTGAGGTGGCTTTACTGCCTACCAGCGCACAAGCCCCAGGCGGGGCCAACTGCAAACTAGGGGCTCAGCCACACCTTCAAGGCTGACCCCATCTGTGACGAGTGAACCGAAACAACAGATACTTTGTTCAGGCACCAGCTCGCCTTTAGGTCAAGACACGTTCGTTACTGTGCAACTGGCATAGGGAGTATCTGGCCCCAAGAAGCATAGCCGCAACATAGCTTCCCTTGACTCTGACGGCCATCGAACCCTCCCTCCATTGCTGGCTGTTCTTTCGCCTCCCCTTAGCTTCATGCGCCCCGCGCTCGCAGCTTCAACTCCCTCGAGATCTTACTCTTCGATGCCGACCGCGACTGATAACAGCCTAGACCCTTGAAGGGCTCTGGGGAGGGCGTTTTTGGAATGAAACCCTGTTCCTATAAGCAAAAATGGCCTCTATCATGAGGCGATATCGGACTTCTACGTCCGCCTCCAATACGACCAGATCCAAGTCCCTCGACATCATCGACAACCTTCTCTCCGTCCTCGAAAAAGATGCAACCTCTCAGCAGGAAAATGGATATCCTGACACCCACAAGCTGTCCAAAACCCTACGACATATTTCTCAACACATAAACGCTATCAAGAACCCAGTCCACCAAGATGATTTTAGGCACGCCAATGGTTTCGAGCGCATATTCCACTTGTTACGAGCTTTCTCTGGTTACTATAACCCCGATAAGCGCAGCGACTCGGATATGCTCTCCTTCTTCAAACTTCTTGGAGAAGCCCTGAACGTCCTCTCCGCAGCGTTGCGCGAGCATGCCGGTAACCGACGATTTTTTAGATACAGAGTCGAGGGTGGTGGCTGGGAAGCTCTGGAGCAGGTCATTGCGAGCATCGGGCTAGGAGGCGCTGAGCCAGATGCGTGGATCAGCTGTCATGTTTTTGGGAAGCTTCTTTCCTTTGCACTCGACGACGATGGCCTTGATCTTTTGTGTCAATCTGTTGCCAAGGCTCTCCGTCCTGAAACAGATAGTTCCCCCACCGATGAAGACGATGACTCGGAGGAGCAATGGGATCTGGTGCTGGCCAAGTCGGCTGAGAACATTGCTCCTGGTGTTCGAGAGGTTGTCAACTCGAAGACAATCCTGCGCCATCCGGAAATCCTTAGAGCCGTTGTCAGCTTCTGGACCGCCATTCCCCGGATCAAAGATGGTTCTGCCAGCCCGGCCTCGCTCCTCGTCCTCGAGACATTCCAATCTATTATTGCAGTTTCTATATACAACCGCGCTGCTGTTCATTCGACCGGCGTTCTCTCTCAGTTCATACGGGTGGTTTTTGGCACACAGTCAGCTCTGAGTCTCCCGGAACGCGAAAAGGTGCTGGCTATTTGCAAGATGTTGATGTTTCTTGGCGTCAATGAGCCCGCGGATACGCAGTTCCTGCTCGCATCTCCTACACCTGAGGCGTCCGAATTCTGTTTGCAAATGGCATCCAGGTATTCCGGACCTCCTTTCTTTCAATTCGACCTCTCATTAAATGGCCACTCTTCTCTAGAACTCTCCAACCTCGGCCGCTCATTCCCTCCTCAGTCTACTGCAGGGTATACCTTTACGGCTTGGATACGGGTCGATAGCTTCGATCCGACTGCCCACACTACCATTTTCGGCGTCTTTGATTCTTCTCAGTCTTGCTTTGTTCTAGTATACCTCGAGAGAGATACTCACAATCTTATCTTGCAGACATCTGTCTATTCCAATAAGCCCAGTGTACGATTCAAAAGCGCTTCGTTCAAGGAGAAGAGATGGTATCATATCGCCATTGTGCATCGTCGCCCAAAGACAATGACGACCAGTAAGGCGTCCCTGTACGTGAACGGCGAGTTTTCCGAACAGATTCGGTGCAACTATCCCCATGTTCCACCTCCCGCGGCCGGGACAACCGAGGCATTTGCATCTTTTAACTCGAATCAAAACAAGACCAATCCCGTACAAGGGTTTCTGGGAACACCCAGGGAGCTCTCAAACCAGATCGGACCTGGTCTGGTATTTTCCAGGTGGTCATTGGCTTCTGCCCATCTGTTCGAAGATGCATTAAGTGATGACTTCTTGGCTGTTCATTACGGACTTGGTCCGCGATATCAGGGCAACTTTCAGGACAGCCTGGGAGGCTTCCAAACCTATGAAGCTTCGGCAACTCTGGGGTTACGAAACGAGATTGCCCATCCTGGCAAGGAGGAAAATTCTGATATTCTCAAAGCGATACGTGAAAAGGCGAGCACTTTACTCCCGGAGTCGAAGATATTGCTGAGCATACTCCCCTCGGCTACTTTCCCGGAGAATGTGCAGTATACAGACTCGGGGCTGTTGCGCTCACTGCCTCGACACTGCGCTCGCAATCTCTTCAAGGTCTCGCAGAAGGAGGGCTCTGCTTTAGCTATCAACTGTGCAGTACCCTGTTTGCCTGATACGCTGTTCAGAGTGCAAGGCCTTGCGTCCTTCCGAGGTAATCCCATCGTCGCTGTACCATCATACTTGGACGAAAATCTTTGGCGTCTTGCAGGTTTCACGCCTCTAGCCCTCAAGCTCTTCGAGAGAGCCTCGACAACGGAAGATACAGTTCGTGCCGCCGAGATGCTCTTTCATTGTATCCGCCAGAATTGGAGAAATAGTGAAGCAATGGAAAGAGACACTGGTTATGGCATTCTGGGCGTGCTGCTTCGGGTAAAGCTTGGCTATGGCGGTAGTAGTAACAACGATGTTCCCATTCATCGACTGTCTATCACTGCGGAGGAACGAGATCGACTTGGCTTCCAAATACTGAGCCTGGTTCTTGGGTTTGTCGGCTACAACCATGCTGAGCCAATGGAGTCGTTCATCATCAATCCGCTTGCTTACCGGACCTTGTTGATTGACCTTGATATCTGGCGTAAATCTGCGCCGCGCATCCAGGAGCTGTACTACAAGCAGTTCATCACTTTTGCCGTCAAGAGCAAATATCACGAGTTTAATAGTCGGAGATTGATCCGAATGCGTAAGTGCGAGAACCATACCGTTTCGCCTCAGCTGACCACTGGAATAGGCATTGTGAAGAGACTGCTGGATGCGATGAAAGGGGAGGTCGTGTCGGAAGATGCTCTGCCTCATTTCATGGGAGCCTTTGAGACTCTTGTTCTATCCAACTTCAGTCAAGAGGTGATGAGGTCTCTGGCCTTATTTATCACCTATGCCTTCCACTCGCCATTCCCCTCATTGGTGCGGACACCACGACCTCTTTCAGCCATGTCAAGATCCAGCACGCCAGTCCCTACCAGACGGACCCCAGTGGATAGCATGGCAGGCACGCCTTCTGGAGTTAAATATGTGACAAAAAAGCAGCTCGGCGTCAAAGTTCTGAGCATGTATTCGCGAATCCTGTGTGAGAAAGGGAACATGGCTCATATCAAGAAGTTTGCTCGCACCGTGACGAACAAGGTGAGCTTGCCTTTTCCCGTTCTGCCTTCTCTGCTAACAATAGAAAAGTGGTTGTTGTACCTGCTCGCAGAGAATGATCCTGAAGTAGTCATTCAAGGTTGCAAGATTCTCGCTCGACTCCTCGTCATCCATGGCTCAACCTACACCTCCAAGTTTGCGACCAAGTCTGGAGGCTTTATCATCATGGCCAGCCGACTCAAAAGATTCTGGGACGTGTCGACCGTATGGCCAATTTGTTTCAGTATTCTGTTTGGATATGACGTTGCCGAGATTGATTTTGACAGAAATTTTGACTTCTTCAGTCTGTTGGAGATCTTCGGCAAACGAAAGGTCGTCTATCCCGAGTCCTTGATTGTGATTACCTCGATGCTTCAGCATGGTCTCAAAGACGTCTTGAGACACCAGGACGACCCAGACTCGCCGGCCAAAAACCCCAACACGCTTGGCTCCCCCAGAAAACAGCCATCAATCCAAGATATCCGTGGTCGAGCAAGCTCCATGGACCTTGCTACTGCGCTTGAAACACGATTGACTTTCGCCAGAGACAGCGAGCGGATTGTGAGCCATGCTGGTGTTCTTCAAACTGTCATTCGTTTCCTTCTGGATCTTCATGCGCGATCGACCGAGTTTCGAGACTTTGCTCTGACATCGGAATGGGTTAGACTCGTGCTCGCAGCCCTATATCCCATCATTGTTAGCACAGACCCTGTGACGCCCGAAATTGAGTTGAACTCGGGAGACGCAGCTCTTACTTTTGAAGGAACGGATGTTATCATTCGTCCAATCGGAGGCAACAACTCAGCGGCGACCCCGATCGTGCGAACAAGTAGTGTCGATCCCGGCCCGTCGCCCCAATCTACTCCTCCCAAAGGAACGCCGTTGCGACGAGCATCCTCTTTCATTCTCCTTACCGCCCACAAGTCACCCGTTGGGCCAAGCCCGGCCCGCCTGAGCCCGGCTGTCTCTCCCCAGAAGAAGTCACTAGGACAAAAGCCCAGCAGCGAAATTCTGGACGGACTCGTAGAGCTAGTCACCAGTGTCTTCCTTGACCAGCTACTTGCCCGCAAAGAATTTCCTGGGTTTGGGTTGTACACAAAGGTGCCGCCTGGCTTCCAAGAACACCAGGCATATTTCGAGTCCTATATTCTCAGGAACGTAGTCACGCAGCTGACGAACAACATTCAGTTGAACCAGAAAGCCATCTGCGAACCGCGAATTCTGCA
Source organism: Rugonectria rugulosa (assembly GCA_023509875.1). NCBI lineage: Eukaryota > Fungi > Ascomycota > Sordariomycetes > Hypocreales > Nectriaceae > Rugonectria > Rugonectria rugulosa. The sequence goes on from JALNIO010000426.1 coordinate 41,035, forward strand.
GAACTTGGCACGATTTTGTATGCACATGTCCGAGGCGATCTTCGAGGGCTGGTTCATGAACGGTGCCGAGACCTTGATTGAGTTTATAGGAATGCTGCTGGAATTCTTTCAACGGCCAGATATTGCCAGCTTGAAGAGCGTTAGGCTTTGCAGTTCGGCCCTCAACACGGTCCGCAGCTGTCTCTTGAGAATTATCCTGCTGAAACTGTCCGACCTGGATGATCCCCAGACCACGGAGCTGGAGGCGAAAGACTTCATGACCAAGCTCGTCTACTGGCAAATGTCGATACTGGGCTGCTTCTCGTCCGACGATGATTACCTTAAGCTTTTCTGGTACCAACTCTATACTAAGCTAACAGATTCGAGGAGATCGGTGCGGGTCACTGCGGCAAACTTTCTACGAATCGTCTTGGTCCAGAAGCCCGACGAGTCAGCAGCTCTGATCCGCTCGTGTATGACCCCGGACCAGAAGCAACTATCTCAGGACTTTCAGAAACTGACCGGGGTCGACGACGACTCCTTCCTGCAGTGGGTCGATCAGCACCGGCCGTCGTTGGATGCGCTCTTCTTTGGGGGTATGTCCAAGACCTGGGAAGACTTCGTCAGTTCGGAGAACAACCGAACAGCAGACACGGCCAAGAATCGTGTGTCCAGGAGAAAAGAGAGGCTCCGGGCGTGGCACATGGAACACATCACTACAGAAAGGATCATGGTTGGCCATGAGATCGGCAACACATCATGGATGAAGAGCATATATAACTCGGAGTACTTCAAGTACCAGCGGATCATGCAGGACCAGCAAGACGATCTCGCCTACCTTAGCGCCGCCTACAAGAAGATGGAGCGAGACTTGAGACGTCCTGGTGCGGTGCTCAGTGAGCCCATACCACCGAAATGGAAGTTGGATCGCACCGAAGGGCGAAACCGCATGCGCTTACGCGTTCTTCCCGATTACAATCTGAATACGGACGAGTACCTACCAAAGAGAAGAGCGAGCGAGATCAACCAAACGCTTCGGATCAACACCTCAGCAAGTCCTGCACCATCAGTTACAGCAAGCGCCGTGACACCTACCAGTAAGACGGTGCCGTCTATTGGACTTGATGGGAACGACTCTGGACAACTTAGTGAAGAGCCTGAAGCATCCACGGAACAGCAGCCGAACTCTGGAGTTGCCCCGGAAGACGACTTTGAGCTCGTGGATGATCCGAACGACCCCAATGAGGGAGACGATGGCTTCGAAGACAAAAATCGCAAAGTCATGCGGAGATTGGAGTCCGGGGATCAGGTACAAGCCGCCTACAACATCTCTCGCATTATTGGACTGGACGCGTGTGAGGGCATTCTCATCATTGGCAAGGATGCTTTGTATATGATGGATAATGTCTTCCAGTGTGCCAACGGAGACATTGTCAATGTATGGCAGGCGCCTGCGGACGAACGAGACCCATTTTCTCAGATCGTTACTGATGCGAAAAGCTCTGAGAAGCGACAAAATGCGGGAAAGAATGATCAAGATTCGAGACACTGGCGTTGGCACGATGTGATTAGTATTTCCAAACGCCGATTCCTCTTCCGAGATGTTGCTATCGAAGTATTCTTTACTGATGGTAGGAGCTACTTGTTGACCACAATCAACCCGCTGGTTCGCGATGAGCTGTTCGTCAAGATGCTCAACAAGGCGCCTCACACGAGTGGTGCAAATCCTTTACCAAATCCCGAGGATGGCTGGCGGCTGGAGGCGCTCAAAGTCTTTGACGAATCGCCGCAAGGGTTTGGGTCCAAGTTTGGGACCTTCTTCAACTCCTCACCATGGAATCCCATCATGAAGCGATGGCAGAAGGGCGAAATGTCCAACTTCCACTATCTCATGATGGTGAATACCATGGCTGGACGCACCTTCAACGATCTGACCCAATATCCTGTCTTCCCTTGGGTTTTGGCTGACTACACAAGCGAAGATCTCGACTTGGAAGACCCAGCTACGTTTCGAGACTTGTCCAAACCGATGGGGGCGCAGACCCCGAATAGAGTCCCTGGCTTTGTCGAGAGTTACAATGCCCTAGCTGAGATTGGGGAGATACCGTTTCATTACGGAACTCACTACTCATCTGCCATGATCGTTTCCTCATACCTGATCCGTCTTCCGCCATTTACACAGTCATATATCCTGCTTCAAGGTGGAAGTTTCGATCATGCAGACCGTCTTTTCCAATCAATCCCGGATGCGTGGAGGTCTGCCTCATGTAGGAACAAGGCCGATGTCAGAGAACTGATCCCTGAATTCTTCTGCCTGCCTGAGTTTCTGACCAATGTCAATGGCTATGACTTTGGCAACCGCGAGAGCAATGGTGCCAAGGTCGACCACGTTGAGCTTCCTCCGTGGGCTAAGGGAGATCCGAGGATCTTTATTGCCAAGCATCGGGAGGCACTGGAAAGTCCGTACGTCAGCGAAAATCTACACAAATGGATTGATCTTGTCTTTGGCTATAAGCAGCGCGGCGAAGCGGCTGTGGATAGCTTGAATGTGTTCCATCACCTTTCGTACCGTGGTGCGACAGACCTGGATAGCATTACTGATGCAAAAGAGAGAGCGATTATGGCCGGTGTGATTCACAACTTTGGACAAACACCACACCAAGTGTTTACCAAGTCTCATCCCGCCCGCGAGAACGTTCGCTCACCAGCACGACGACTTGATACGAGCGTCTTCTCGCTCACTTGTCTACCAAACCCACTGTTGGGTAAGTCTTGGACTTTTCAAATCCGAAAAGAGTTACTAATTCCATACAGAGAGTCACGAGCGTGTGGGATCACTGATCTATGCTTCCAAGCTTGACCGCCTCCTTTGTGCTTCACCTTTCCGCCTCAACTTCCCGCCATATGACAAGTTCCTGGAATGGGGATATGCGGACAACAGCATTCGCTTCTTCTTCAGCGACAATCGGAAGGTAAAGCGCACCTACATCCCCGTCTATGGCCGCCTCACTAACTCCCGAAAGCCGGCTGGCTTGTTCGAAAACCTTCACATTGGACAGATTTCGTGCGCATGCTTTGCTGATTCCAAGACCTTGATCACTGCTGGCGAGGACTGTGTCATATCCGTGTATGCAGTGCAGTCAGCTCCAGGACGACAGGTGGAACTCTTGCCCCGATCCAGTTTGTTTGGCCATAAGACGCCCGTGACAACGATTGCAGTAAGCAAGTCGTTTAGTACCTTTTTGACGGTTTCGTCAGATGGCCAGGCTTTCCTTTGGGACCTCAACCGCCTCTCCTTTATCCGTCGGTTGCCACTTGTGCGACCGGTCGAGTGTGCGCGCATTAATGACATATCTGGCGAGATTCTTCTCTGTTCTGGGCCGAATGTGTTGCTATATACGCTCAATGGAACGCTCTTGTTTGAGCAGAACCTTTGCTTCGAGCAGGATGATTACATCCACTCATGCGCCTTTTACGAAGGCGCCGGGAATGAGTGGGTAGAGGAGTCTATCATCTTTACGGGACACAAACGAGGACGAGTTAATGTTTGGCGAAGAAGTATTACTGGTGGACGATGGTCATTGGAACTCCTCAGGAAAATGGATCACATCGATTATAAGAATGACATGGGAGCCAACACTGAGGCAGGAATTTCTTGCATCAGTCCGATGCCGACATGCGTGTACACTGGAGATGACGATGGTCGAGTTGTAAGTTTTCCTCCCTCTTCTTTCCACCGAGGCTGACTAACAATGTTCAAGTATGAATGGAATTTCATGAGCAGGGAGAGGTAGAGCCTGAGCCTTCCGATCAAGACATCAGTGCGGAGCAGTCATCGTCAGAAGTCATTCTGACGGATCTAAAAGAGGGAATTGGTTGCAAGGATTCAGGCGCTTTTCATTTTTTGTACTTGTTTCCGTCGACCTCGGGGTTGACGTGACATCTGCATGTTAGAGAGTTCAAAGCTCTAGAAGTGTTGGGCACGCTCATAATATATAGAAGGCGTGTGTTCTGGGACCTGAAAGGGAGGATCGTCACAGCGCTAAAGACCAAAATAAGAAGTTCAGCGTCGTATTGCTGTATGAATCGGAAATTGTGCATGTCGGTCTTCTATAACCTCCTCTGTGTTGAACGCCCTAGTTTGTACAATTATGTCTCCTTGCCTATTCTGACATGTCCCATCCTCGTTCTTTCGTACTATTGCCATTTTGAGATTTTACTCGTCATCGTAACCGGTCAGTTGTTTTCGAGGGCCGGTGGGAACTACGCAGTGAAGTTAGATGTCATTTCGCTCTATCTATTCGCGACTTGTCGGGGTAATTGGGAACGCACCTGGATAGGTGACGGGTACCGGGGGAGCATCGACGTCGCCAAAGACCTTTCGAACGGGAGGGACGGTGGCCACGGCGACGGGACCGACGGCGCCGATAATGACGGACCAGAAGAGGGCGGGCTTCTCACGGGCTGCCCAGCGGCAGTACCTGAGGGGGGTGGACCAGAAGAGGGGTGCGGCGGCCATGATGGGCGACGGCGCTGCGAGGAGAGAAGGACAATTGTTAGCTTGGCAGGAGGTGGAAAGCGTTCAGAGGACTTACTCAATTGGCAGACGGAGGGAGTCGTGAATTGATGTTCGTGATGTTGAACGATTGACTGGAGCCGGAGGAGGTCCAACTCGCTGAGCCGGACCAATCGTAGGAGCGGAAAAACCAAGCGGCGGGAGTGGGATGTTCCGTTTGGGGTGGAAAAGTGGCTAAGCCTAATGAGGGAGTGCTTTGAAGATGGACGAGGAGGAGATGAAGCTTGGTGTAGATATTTGTTGAAAGGTTTTGATGAGTAAAACTATCAATTGAGCTGAGGGAATGATAGCTATGACAGGAGGAGGCTGTAGAGTTTTGTATTGGAATGGATCTGTGCAGTTGTGTTCTTTGACTGAAGCTTACCAGTGAATTGGATATTGCCTGAGTTGGTTTAGACTGGGTGAATTTATTTGCAGCTTTCTGATGTTGATGGCAGTTACGCGGTAGGTGAGAAGGATTGAGCAAAGAAAAACGAGTAGTAAAATAGCTAGTTGTCCTTAAAATGCATTAGAAATACCTGTGACTGTACCTAAGCCATAACACCTGATATTTCATTGCATCTCCCAAGTTTTGTCAACGTTATTGTCCACACTCTTGAGCGCCAAGTCAGGTATGTACCTGGGTACCTTAAGCTGCTGCATGCGGTACCAGCGGGCCCCCACTTGGACCTGGGCGAGGCTACGTATCCCTCAACGCAAGCTCCGGTCGGGTCTTGTCCCTGAGACGAGTTAACAATCCAGCAGCTCCCGCGAAGCTGTCGTGTCGTATCGCTTCGTTTTTGTCTTGTCGTCTTTTCTTCACCCCCCCGGCATCAACACCCAAAAGTCATTGTTCATTATCTCTTCATTTCACATCCTGTTTTCACATGATGCGGTCGCTTTGGGGCCTCGTGCTCTTCCTCTTTGCGGCTGTGGTTTCGGCCGTTAGCTCTGCTGGCAATCGACTGCTGGTTGTGGTCGACACCGTCGATGACAAGGATGCCTATTCTCGATTCTTTTCCGACTTGACTGGTACGTCCTGGTGTTGATTATGCTCATTGGATCATTGTTTAATCCAGGCTGACATTTGTTTGCGACAGAGCGAGGATATGCCATCACCTACGAATCCGCCAAGAGCGACGCCTTGAGCCTCTTCAACCTTGGCGAGAGGAACTATGATCATGTTCTCTTCTTGCCCACCAAGATCAAGGGTTTGTCACACCGCGCTTCAATTCGCCCACTATCATACTTACTTGCTCGCAGGCCTTGGTCCCAACTTGACTCCCAAGATCCTCCTCGACTTCGTCAACGCCAACGGCAACATCCTCGTCTCCATGTCCTCCACCCACACTGTCCCCAGCTCCGTTGCTTCTCTTCTCAACGAGCTGGATGTTGCTCTTCCCGTGGAGCGCACTGCCTCCGTTGTCGACCACTTCTACTACGACACCATCTCTGCACCCGAGTCTCACGATGTGCTGGTGCTCGACTCCCCACGCAACGTTCGACCCGGCCTCAAGAACTACTTCGAGATTCCCGGATCCGTCCTCTCCGTCCCACACGCCGTTGGCCACACCCTGGGCTCCGGCCCTCTCCTCACTCCCATTCTTCGAGCCCCCGCTACCGCCTACAGCTACAATCCCAAGGAGCAGGGCGAGACCGTTGATGAGGACCTCTTTGCTGCCGGCCAGCAACTGTCTCTCGTCTCGGTCGTGCAGGCTCGCAACTCGGCCCGCGTCACCATCCTAGGCGCCGCCGAGATGCTCTCAGACAAGTGGCTCAACACAAAGGTCGCTCGATCCTCGCAGAAGGAGCAGTATACCGCTAACCGCGAGTTCATCACCAGCCTCTCTGCCTGGGCTTTCCAAGAGATTGGTGTTTTGCGGGTCAACAGCATTGAGCACAAGCTCACGGATGATGACGAGCTGAACCCCAGTCTCTACCGCGTGAAGAACCAGGTGGTGAGTTTCGACCATTCTACTTTTTCACTTGATTATCACTAATTCATACTAGGAATACACCATCTCCATCTCTGAATACGCCTTCAACAGCTGGAAGCCTTTCCGCCTTCCTGAGGGCGATGCTCTCCAGCTTGAGTTCTCCATGCTTTCTCCTTTCCACCGCATCAACCTCAGGCCCACGACTGAGACCGAGCACTCAGCCACCTTTACCACCAACTTTACGCTCCCCGATCAGCATGGTATCTTCAACTTCAAGATCAACTACAAGCGCCCCTTCCTCACTTATCTTGAGGCCAAGAACACCGTCAGCGTTCGTCACATGGCTCACGATGAGTGGCCTCGTAGCTTTGTCATCTCTGGCGCCTGGCCCTGGCTTACTGGTATTGGCGCGACCGTGGTGGGCTTCGTGGCTTTCAGCGCTCTTTGGATGTACAGTCAGCCTGTCAAGAAGGCTAGTGCTGAGAAGAAGTCTCAATAAAGGGGGATAGGGAAATAAGGGAAAGTTGGGTTGACATGTATAATTGTTTGAAGCGAAAGGCTCACAGGGGAGCCTTCGTGTGTAGAGTAAAGGCAAAAGTGGAATGATATAGACACGCATTTCTCGAGACATTATATTGGGATACGATTCGTAATCTGCAATGCTTTACTATGAGTGATGTTTAAATGATCTTAGTACTGGCACTCGAGAAGTGGTACAGGACTTCGAGGGCAAGGTGATCATGTATTCAAACTACTGGGTACTTAAGCTACACGTATTCCACCGGGACTCGAAGAAAACAGAAAAGGGGAAAAGAAAAGGAAAAGAAATAGCAACAATATGCCCTCAGATTAGCTCTCTTGGGTTCTCACTGACAACCCGCGGTGATATGCTCTCATCTCTAGGACGATCGCTTTCCGCTGTTGCCTGCAAATTTGGCTTTTTGGACGTTGGTCATCACGGGGCATAAAGAGTTTTGTTTCTTGTAGTCCGAGTCCCCTCCAGGCTCCTCGCACTTCGCGTCCAAAGAATCCCACAGCCTGCTCCGATTGAAAACTATGATAAGCATCATGGGCATCTCCCCGCGGAGAACCGCCAGCCGGGAACCCCTGCATCTGATGGCGCTGATGGAGATCAGAGAGGTAGAGGGTGGCTTGCGGGATGCGAGAGGATATGTTGCCTCTGTTTTGGGTGGGTGTCTGTCATTGCGGCCTTCATTCGAGATCTTGGGGGAGTATGAAGAGGATGAAGGAAAAGGGATAGATGAAAGGTTATGCTCAGATTTCCGTTCTTGAAGATGGAGGGTCACTTTCTGTTGGTAATTTGCTTCCGAAGAAACGCAATACCAAGAGAATCGCCATGAGTGTTGTGTGAACGTTATCATCATCGCAAGCTGGTTATGAGTTGTCGTTAGCAAAGGTCAAGGTCGTGGTGGGCGGTTGGCGGAAGGAGGAAAGGTGGCATTTGGGGTTTGTAGATGGCGGTGAAATGGGAGGCAGAAACTTCTGCAGGAGGGTGAGAGAGTTGGGGATGTAGTGTAAGATGAAGAATATGTCAATAAATGATAGGGATAAATGGCAAAGGCTTGTTGAAGATGGGCGTAGATGTGCGAGAGTTGGTCGGTAGGTTGAAGAAAATAGAAGAGAAGGAGAGATTCTTGGAGACGAGGAGAGAAATAAATATTCATATTGATAAGATAAGAGAGAAGCTGTATAGAACAGTGATTCATGGACTAAGTGACTCTTTGCAGGTGTTTGACAGTTGTTCGGCAGCTGTCCATAAATTTCGAGGTGTTGAAGCTTGGAAACCAGTCGCGGTTGGAACGCGTTTGTGAGACGAAAGGCTGAGAAGCTCGGCAGTGGGTGTGGCTGAGCACTGTGGCTGAACCTCCATTTTTCAGTGTTTCGTTTCGCCGACAACGAGGCTGGGGAAAATTCGAGGACAGCAACCGAGCTCAACTCCAACTTTGGTTTTGGTTCAGCCATCTCTCCCTCGAGATCTATTTTACGACTTTTTCGGCAGTGAAAAATCCGTCAAAATGGTGAGAAATTGTCAACCACTTTCAATGCACCGCAATGCTAACCCCAGCAGGCTCGAAACTCGGAAAAAGCGCAGTCTATGCTGTTTCGCTTCCGCGAAGCCCAAGCCGCCGACCTGGGCATCATCGACATTGGCCGCACCCGCCGCCCCAAGTTGATCACCGAAGTCGAAAGCATACCCGCCTGCGAGAGATGGAGAGGGCAGGTCCTGCGGGACATCTCGCGCAAGATGTCGCGCATCCAGGACCCCATGCTCAGCGACTACCAGATCCGCGACTGCAACGACGAACTCAACAAGCTCTTCCGCGAGAAGCACATGTGGGAGGTGCAAATACGGAACATGGGTGGGCCGAACTACATGCGCGGAGGGGGCAAGGTGTACGACGAGGAGGGCAGGGAGATTCCCGGCGGAGGCAAAGGGTACAAATACTACGGCCGGGCGCGAGAACTCCCCGGTGTGAAGGAGCTATTCGACGCTCTGAAGAGCAAAGGGCAAGATGAAAAGCCGCTGGAAGAGAGCAGAGACCTGAGACGGAACGTCGACGCGGCGTACTACGGCTATGCGCCTGACGAGGAAGACGAGGCGCTGCTGGCATACGAGGCGGAGAAGGAGAGGCAAGCAGCAGAACACATGATGCAGACGGGGGCGAAGACGACGCCAGAAGGGTGGGAGCCATTGCCGGGAGATGCGGGAGACGGGCAGACGTGGGAGCTGCCAACGCTGGAGGAGGTGCAGGAGGAGTTGATTGATAGGAGGAGGCGGAAGCTGCTGGAACAATTGTGAGAGGGTTCTCAGCATCGGCGTTGTCGGATTTGTTATGCTCGATGATGATTGACGAGGACTCGAGAGAAGGTGGAAACAACATGGTTATCGGCTGGGACGGAGAGACGATGGCGTACAGTACTTGCACAGCCAAGCTCCAGAGCGTGCACCTGACTTCTCATGATGGCGACATGTCTGAGAATAGGTGTAGCTGAGCCACGTCATGGAAGAAGCAGCGGACACGTTTTGGTTGTACATGTACGTTATATTGGTCAAGGTGTTTTGGGAGTTTTTGTTCAATTTCATTAGCATGGGTCACGGGCTACAGATACATGGATAGGCGCTTTGAAACAGGAAGCAAGAAACAAAAGAATGTCTCGGGAATGGCGAGAGTCGTTGGACAAGGCGAATTTGACCAAGTTACGAGGACGACATGATTGTGAATGACGTTTTGCTGGATAAATGGGATTTTTGGTCAAGATGCAGATTTTCTCCGGCGGGGACTTTTTATTCTCGTCCATGTCCATATTCTGCAAAGCCATCTGCACATCGTCATATCGGCTTGGGCACAAACGGGCTGTCTTGCGTTCTTTTTTGGGGGACCAACTTTGGACTTGATAGGCTGGGGGGCCGGGGGGTGGGAAGGATGGGATGAGATGAGGGAAACGGGTTTAGAAAAGCGCGAGGCCATGTGAGGTGAAGTGAAGTGAAGATCAATGACTGTTTTTGAAGTTTTGAAACATTGGCGGACGCTCGGCTTTTTGGTTTTTGGTGACAGTGTGAGATGTTTCTGCGGCGCAGTAGCAGTTTGTGATGTCTTGTTTTGCATGTTGATCCTTCGGGATTGGGATCCGAGACGCAGTCACTTACACAGATACTGGACAGTACGTATAGAGAAGTGATTATGAACTCGTAATGAGCTTGCACGGAGGAATTACAGAGATCCACATGTCTAATTCACAAACAAACAGCTGGATGATGCATCGTCCTGTGGTAAGGCTAGAAATCGAGAACGAACGAACGAACGAACGCTTTGGGCTCGAGTGGGAAGCGGCGCCAAAACAATAAGCGGGGGAGGGAGATTGGGAACTGGGATGATGCTAGGCCCGAGCTGGTGCGTGAGGGTGTGGTGATTTTAATTGATTCGAGAAGAGAAAAGACACAGACAGAGAGATGTGTACTTGTACCAGTGGTAGAAAGCCACAAACCAACTGCTCAGAGTCAAACCTGGTTTCAGGGTGTACCGTTGTTTCAGTTCAACCGAGGATGAACAGTGGGAG